>SNQJ01S0094746.1:62679-75144 GCA_010110895.2 Picea sitchensis | reverse complement strand
ATAGAATACATGTCCTGGGTCCCTTATTCATCAACAATTGGCAGCTTGATGTATGCAATGGTTTGCACAAGACCAGATATTGCACATGCAGTGGGAGTTGTGAGCAGGTATATGAACAATCTAGGTAAAGAACATTGGGAGGCTGTAAAGTGGATTCTCAAGTATTTGAGAGGTACTACTACTCATGCATTATGTTTTGGAGGTTCATACACTTTTCTACAGGGATATGTTGATTCAGATATGGTAGGTGATAAAGACAACAGGAAGAGCACCACAGGGTATGTTTTTACTATAGGTGGAACAACAGTAAGTTGGATTTCGAAACTGCAAAAGGTTGTTTCACTTTCAACAATAGAGGCAGAGTATGTTTCTACTATAGAGGCTAGTAAAGAGATGATTTGGTTACAAAGGTTTAAAGAGGAATTGGGAAAGAAGTAGGAGAATAGCAGGTTGTACTGTGACAGTGAGAGTGTAATTCATCTTGCAAAGAACTCAACCTTCCATTCGAAGACTAAGCATATACAGTTGAGGTACCACTTCATACTATCCACCTTGGAAGATGGAAATTTGAAGTTTGAAAAGATACACACTAGCCAAAATCCCGCAGATATGTTAACAAAGGGAGTAACCAAGGAGAAACTGAGTTCCTGCTCAGTTTAAGTTGGTGTTCAAGAATGAATATGAAGATGAGAAATTTTCCAGGTCCAAGAAGGTTCAGAGTCCAACATATACAACAATGGTGGAGTTGTTGAGATTAGTCTCCAAGTGGGAGATTGTTGGTTGTGGAGCCTGATTATCTTTCTGACTCAGAGGTATTATGTTTTTCAACTATTTTTATACCCCATGAAGACTTTACACCCCAGACGTATGTACACTCTTCCACGGGAGGGAGTGCAGAGGGGGGGTACCCCCTCTGTGGGGTCTAGGGGGGCTATCCCCCCAGTTGGGGGGTCTGGGGGCAAGCGGGCCCCCAGCGAGGGTTCGGGGGTGAAGGCCCCGAAAGAAAAATTGCCTTGTATATGTATATTGTAATTTCATTGTAAATCTAGACCATTCATTATAAGGTCGTAGATCTAACGGTAGAGATTATGTTAGGGTTTTTTTCCTTAGAAGGAAACCCTCTTTTATGAGGGAAATGTATTGTGGGTATGATTGATGGCAAATATTGTATTTTGAGATAGGAGACTGTGAGAGAAAGAAGAGGAAGTTACAGCGGGTTTTTCTATAGGTTATATCCCTTCATTTTCTAGATAATAATAAAGGAAGGACTTGGCAATTTCTCTGGTGGACATAGCCCACACTGGGTGAACCACGTAAATTTGTGTCTCTATTGTATTGTGTATTCTTGAGAGATTTATATTAAATTCTTGATTATTTGTTTTATTCACATTTTTTATTATATTAGTTGGGATGCCATGAATTGCATACTAAATGGGTGAGTGGAATTATGGGTAGTGTGGGATTCAAAATTTGAAGTATGAAAACTTAATGAGATGTCATTTCCCACATTGACAAGAATCGACAATCCTAATAACACATGAAATCAAGCGAGGATTCATAGAGACAAGGTGTCTATGTTCATGTTTGGGTAACAACGGAAGGAAATTCTACTAGATTAATAATTAATAATATTATTATTAATTATTAAAAAATATTTTTAATGTAATATTATTAATATAATAATATATTTATATAAGGTATAAATATATATCGTAAATAATTATTTATGATGAGTGTTCCATATATATTTATTATCCAAGGGATACATCCTTTCATGGATGGTATCCATATGTTCTCTATATATGGAACACTCATCATTGTAATAATACATATTCACATACAATATCATCTCTTATAGACAATTCAACATTTATTTCCCATAAAATGCTTTATTGGATGATCTATGGAACTAGAGTTTTGCTCAATAAGGGACAATGCAATTTTTTCACTAGGGATCGATTTTGAAATATAATGGCTCCAATTATTATGGGTAGCATGATCATGTAGGCCTTGTCTAAACACATTTTCAAGAGCTTATAAAACTCAATTATGTTGCTCAATTTGGAAATTCCCAATGTGTCCCTGAAAGGATTCATGAGGTGAGTTGAAACTCATTATAAAACTCTAATTGGGCCTTAGATGGATGAATCATCAGTTGTATTGGACTCTTGACACCATATTAAACCTAGGTGCACACCGCTCCTATTATTTATTTTACTGGAAAGTGATTTATTAGATGATCTATGGAGCTATGGTTTTGTTGAGTAAGGGACAACACAATTTTTTCACAAGGGGTTGATTTTGGAAAAGTTGGCTAGGGTGATTGTGGGTAGCATGCTCATGTGGGATATGGAAAAACACACTTGAAGGACAATGAAAAAATAAATTATTCTTCTCGATTTTGATTCCCCCCGCCACAGACCAAATTCCCAATATCTGTGAATGACATTAGGAGGTAAGTTGCAACTCGCCATAAAAATATACCAAGGTATCAGATTGACAAACCGTTAGTTGTGTTGGACTCTTGAAACCTGAATACATATAGGGACACCCCTCTCCTACACTACATTCCCTAAAAAATTATTTATTGGACGTTCTTTGGAACTAGGGTTTTGTCAAGGGAAAATGGAATTTTTGCACTTGGGGTCGATTTTGAAAAAAAATGGATTGGATTATTGTGGAATTTCTCATGTGTTTCTTGGCCAAAGAAACTTGTGAGAGATTATATAGCTCAATTATGCTTCTTGATTTCAATTTTTTTCCCCGGACCAAATTCTGGATGTCTCTTTGAATGGCTTCAAGAGGTAAGTTTCAAGTCTCCATAAAACTCTCACCGGGCCTCAAATGGATGAAACATCAATTATGTTGGAATAATAACACTATATTATATCTAGGGGAATACATTTCCTATTATATTGTATCTTGGAAAATTATTTATTGGATCATCTATAGAACTAGGGTTTTCCTTAGTAAGGGACAATGTTATTATTTCACTATGGGTCAATTTTGAAAAACACTGACTCAGGTGAGTATGGGTAGGTTTCTCACATGGGACTTGTCTAAAAAAACTTGGGGGAGGTGATGTAATTCAATTATGTTTATTGGATTTTATTTTGTCTTTGAGACAAAATTCCTAATCTGTCCTCGAATAACTTGAGGGGATGAGTTGCAACTTTCCACAAAATTCTAACTAGGTATCCGATAAATGAACCATCAATATTTTTGGACTCCTAAAACCATATTAAATTTAGGGGAAACCATTTCCTATAATTTTGTTTCCTGAAAAATGCTTTATTGGATGATATCCAAAACTAGGGCATTTCTTAGTAAGGGATAATGAATATTTTGCACTAGGGTTTTACTTTTAAAACGAATTTCTTGGGAGACTATGGGTAGAGTTATCACATGGTCCTTGGCCAAAAAAACTTGTGGGAGATTATGAAACTTAACTATTCTTCTTCGCTTCAATTCCACCCCCCCGGATGAAATTACCAATGTGTCCCTCAATGGCTTCAAGAGGCGAGTTGCAGCTCTCCATAAAACTCTAATTAGGCCTCAGATAAATGAACCATTGGTTGTGTTGGAATCTTGAAACCGGATTATAACTAGGGGCACCCATTCCTTTTATGTTTTTATCATTAATTAGGTACTTTGGCATAGGTATAAGTTTTTGGACATGTGGAAGTCATCCAAAGCCTTCTAACTTGGTAATTGACTTTAATTAAAAGAATTATTAAAGTAAAGTGATTTTATTAATTAGTTGAGTTTTGTTTAATGAAATGATAAATTAATTTATGTTAGTGAATCAAATATTATCCCTTGATATGAAGTGACGTGAGAAGTAATATGAACTATCAATCACATTAGTGATTAGGGTTAGGTCATAAATCAATACGATAAAACAATGGCAAGGGTGAAGGAGGAGACACTTTTTGATATAGAGAGGGTTGGACCATGAAAAAATATGATTCAAGGAGATATTGAATACGTCGAGAAGGAATTACATCTAGATACCAGTACGGGTAAGGAATAAGAGAGCACAAAGGAAACCACAAGTTGGTTTCAGTAGATTGGAGCCATAATAATAGGGTTGTGTCATACATAGATTTCCTTATAGTCTTTATGCACAAGTATGTAGGTTTTGGTGGATACAGGTGCGCATATGCGAGTTTTATAAGGAAAGGGACAAAAATCTTGGGAAATGTGAAAATTAGGGATTGTAGAACATAAGAAGAGTTTCTAGTTTGCAACTGTTGTCTAAAGTTATCTTTATTTTATCTACGGAATATTTTCCCAATAAGGGAGCCCTTGTAAGCTTTGAAGTTATTTCAATGATAAGGTTAATTGATGGGAAAAATATATTTTTGTATTATGTATGATATTTTTGGTTTCTTGTATTGCTTCTAGGTATTTATTTGATTTGATTATTCCATCCAACGTTTTTTTTTGTGAGCCGCTAATTTAATTTACAACAAGGAAATAACTATATAACACGATACCTAGGTTCTAGAGTAGGAAAATCAACATGGTATCATAGATATCTCTCCAAGAGAGAGGCCAGATCTTATATCCACAATAGCTATAAGTATATCTATCATATTTGCAAGGAGATCTTAGTATATTGATAACCAACAATAAAAAATCAAGGGTTGGATTTAAGGTAAATAGTTTTACTAAATAAGATTAGGGTTTTTGGACATGTGGATCTATACAAATGTAGAAGAAGGAACATTCACGTAATTATTTGGGTTATATTAAGGAAATTCATGTATATACGTGGGTTTCATTGGGGATATGTGTGTATAGGAACATACAAGATCGTATAGGTTAGTGCAATGGTAGTTTCAATAGTAGGTATTTTCTAGGAAATATTATCAATTCTAAGGGATGGAAAAAACAAGTTTGAGAGTTTAAGACAAATTATACAGAGCATCCAACCTCTTGTCTTGAAAATAAAAATTTACTTTGGATTTTAAGGAATATGACTTTTGGGAGTTAGTGGACAAAGAAGTTGTTCCACCAACATATCCACAAGCTTTTCTAGCTCATGAGAAGAAGGAGATTAAAGTTGATCTGGTAATATTGGATTCAACAAAGGATCATCTATTCCTCACTTATCCAATAATAAGGTGACCAAATATATGTTTGATGGCCTGGTAGGATTATTCCAAAGCGCTAAGATGAATAGGAATATGGTGTTAAGAAATAAACTCATATCTATGCGGATGTCTATATCTGACAATGTTACCAACTATTTCATGAGGATCAATCAAGTATGTGATAAAATTTCATCTATATGGATCACTCTACAATGTTACCAATTAATTCATGAGGATCACTTAGGTACGATCTTGTTAATGTGGTATTGAATGGTTTTCCCAAGTCTTAGGAACCATTTGTCAAGGGAGTCTACAATCAGGAAAACATTCCATATTCGTGGAGTCTTTCTGATGATTTAATCTAGGAAGAGACTTGAGAGAAGTATGAAGGTAGGAATAAGGTAAGTAGTGATGATATCTTGGCACTTTTCAGTAAGATAAGGAAGGGAAAAGGAGATGGTTCCAACAAGAAGGGTAACGGTGATATAGGAACATCACATCGTGAGAAGAAGAATGAATTGAGTAAAATCAAGTGCTTCTCATGTCATAAGAATGGGCATTATGCATCTCAATTTCCATATAAGAATAAGGAAAGAGTAAATACATATAAAACAACATTAGTATAGACACAACTAGATGAGTTTTCAATGAATTTTGAGAAGGATTTGTCACTACTTTCTTTGCTTTCTACCAACACAAATACTAGGAGTATGTGGTAATTGGACAGTGGTGCATATTTGCATATGACATAAGCACATGATATATTTATTAGTATGATTAAGAGGGAGTTAGGATTTCATGTTGATATTGGTGATAATTCCAAGTATCTATTGAAGGGAGAGGGATCATTTTTGTTCCAAGTTGAGTTAGGAGGTTCATTTTATGCCTAGGATGTGATTTATGTACCAGGACTAAAGAAGAAATTTCTTAAAGTATCAAATATGGAGGAAAATGTTTTTTCCATCACTTTTTAGAGAGGGAAAGTACGCATACGTCCATAGAAATATATCTTGGACAAAAAAATTTCATTGGGGTTAGAGAGGGAAAATTATATAGGATGCAGAGAAATCTTGTTCAAGATTCGGTACATGAAAATGACAACCTATCTGAGCTATAGCAAAGGAGGTTGGGGTACTTGATGTATAGGAAATTTTTGACTATGAGGGGGATTTTTATAGGTCTTCCAGAGTTTTGTGTTAATCATTATGGAGTGTGCAAAGGGTGTGCACTTGGAAAGAATGCCAAGGCTGCTTTTCCAAGTAGCAAGAGTAGGTCCAAGGGGATCTTGGATATTCTACATTTATATATGAGTGGGCCAATGTCAGTATCGTGAGTGCATGGAGTGTCTTACTATGTGATTTTTATTTATCACTTTTATAGGAAAATATAAATCTTCTTTATGAATACCAAGGATGAGATCTTCAGTCAGTTTCGGGAGTTTAGGGCCCAAATGGGAAACTAGATAGGAAAGGGGATCAACGTCTTGAGGTTTTATGATGGGGGAGAGTACACCTATAATGACTTCAAGTATTTTTACAAGAATATAGGGATAAAGAGGGATTTTATAGTTGGATAAAACCCTTATAATAATGGGGTTGTGGAGAGAAAGAATCGATCCTTCATCAGTTCTTCTAGGACTATGATACCTGACTAGGAGTTTCCTATGTTTCTTTTGGAAAAGGAGTGTAACACAACTTTATATGTGTAGAAAAAGAGTCATCATAGGATATTATGGAACAATACTTCAGAGGAGGCGTTCTAGGGGTGAATCCATAGATAGGACAAATGAGGATCTTTGGTTCTCCATTCTACATCCATGTGCGTATGAAGAAGAGGATGAAGTTGGATCCTTCAGGATAGAAGGGTATATTTTTTGGGTGCAATGATACCTCACAGGATTAGAGGATATTCGTACTAGCATAGTGGGATATAGATGTGATTATAGATGTTAAGTTCAAGGATAAATTGGCATCCATGAAATTGCATGAGACATCAACAATTAAAGAGGACGAGGAGCATTGGAATCTGAAGGATGAGA
Organism: Picea sitchensis; assembly: GCA_010110895.2. Lineage (NCBI taxonomy): Eukaryota > Viridiplantae > Streptophyta > Pinopsida > Pinales > Pinaceae > Picea > Picea sitchensis. The sequence goes on along the minus strand of SNQJ01S0094746.1, from coordinate 68,007 downwards.
AGAAATGAACAAATTCTAGTTCAAGGGGTAATACTTCAGGTGGGGAGGAGGAGCTATACAATTCCAATTATGTCAGGGTACCCAAGTGGTTATTACATACATTAAGGGATGTTTTTGAGGCTCCTAGGAGTGAAGAAAGGGAGAGCAGGCCTCCAAGTATTTTTTCGAACTATATGGCACTTATGGGCAGAATCACTTATGGGCAGAATCATTGATGTTGAGACTTTTAGTTTTGAGGAAGTAGCATATCAACAGGTTTGGAAGGATGTCATTTTGGAGGAGTACATATCTATAATGAGGAATGATGTTTGGTACCTAGTGTTAAAACTGGAAGGGAAACCAACTGTGAGTTCTAGGTGGCTCTACAATATCAAGAATAACGTAGATGGAAGCATCATGAAGCTCAATACAAGTTTTTTTTTTAGAGTATTCTCCTAGAGAGAGGGATTTTACTATGAGGAGACATTTTCTCCAATCACCAGGTATGCTTATGTTGGAGCTATTGTTTCCATTGTTTCAGTTATGATGTGGAGGATTCACTAGATGGATTTGAATACATCTTTCCTCAATGATATCATTGAGGAAGAAGCATATATAGATAAATCTCATGGATTTGAGTTACATGGTAGAAATTCTCATGTGTGTAGGCTTAAGAAATCCCTGTACAGAATCAAACATGCACCTAGGCCATCGTATTCTAGGATTGATAGGTACTTGTAGAGTATGGTATTTACCAAGTGTGAGGTATATCCTAACTTGTACTTCATACTTATTGTCATGATCAAATAATCTTTATGTAAATTTTCACATGCAACTCTATGTGACTAATTTTAGATCTGAAAATTGCTTCCTAGTGATCTAACATTAAAACGATAGATGTTATTACCGAACACATTTACAATGAAATTATTGACTGAAACAACATGCGGTGAAAAAAAAAAAATCATAGAAGAATCATCGATGTACATGAGACACAATATCAATTCTGTAATCTTGTTAACATAAAAAATCCTGATGGAAAAACCAACCCTCCTAGCCAATACAATATCGCCAAAATATGAGGACAACCTTGTCCTCCAAAGTCACCAAAACTGAGAACAACATTGTTATATAATAACCATACAAATTAGAACACCAAACCTCAGAAATATCCCTGTGAATATCCTTTGCACATGAATATACTTTATACCACTTGTAAGGCCTGTTGACATCACCTGTTATCTTGTATGGACCTGTACTTTCCCATAAATGTAGATACATTATTCAACTTAATGGAAATTTGTGTACATATGTTGTTTTCTTTCTTGCAAACCATGAATGCTCTATACATTATTTGACCTTCTACAACTCACGTATATACATGATTCATCCTCCTAAAAACTTTGTATTGTATGAAAAATTCACTCCACATATGAAACCTTATCCACTTATATCTTCAGGGTCAGATTATCCACCTTGCATACTTCCCCTTTTCAAAGATCACCTATCCTTTTTGGCAGAAGTGTAGACTCACTTATGACAACTCCATCATGTTAGAACTCTCTCTACAATATGTGTAATGTCACAATGACCTCTCTTTTTTATATACAATCCTTAGGGCTCATCATAGAATCCCCTCCACAATTCAACATCAAATTAGGGTTTTCTTATGGGTGTGAAGCCCCAACACAAGCCCACAAATCCCATCATCAAACCCATGAATCCCCCACTCAAATAAAAGGGGGTTTTCATCAAACCTAAAGTGTGATGTGGTCCCCACAAAAATTCCCACATTCCTAACACATGGGTTCATTTGAGAATACCTATCGAAAGATACAAAAATAAATACTCCCTCTTAGTGAGGAAGGTATTCTCAAAACACTCTAAAAATGGGAATGCCTCCCGATGTTACCAAAGCATCAACACTCCCTCTTAGTGAGGTAGGAATTCTAACCTCCATCATCACCTGGAAGTAGTGATGTCTCATGTAATGGATCCTCTACCACAGATTCTCTCTAATCCATGTGATTAGATGCTCCCTTTGTCATGTAAGTAGATCCTACTCTCGAGTCCTCCTGACTGCTTACATCCTTGGTCAGTGAAGCAAATCATGTTGTCTGACATGATTCGATCCTGAAGGACATCCTTCTCCTAGACACCTCTTTCCTTTGAAACTCCTATCTAGACATCTCAAGACATGACACCTACCTGACAGTCTTGGCAGATGGAGATATCCTATATGAACCTAAAGGTTGGATCCCACTAAGAAACTGAATCTCCCTTTGAGCCTCTTGATTCCCTTTGAATTTAGACTCCCTCTAAGCCTATTGAATCCCTATAAAGTCAGACTCCCTCTAAGACTCCCGAATCCCTGTAAATTCAGAATCCCTCTAAGTCCACAAAACCTTCAGAGCTACATGATCCCTGTCTACTATCCTCTACATAGTCCTAGGAGGCTTCTCCTTCCTACTATATCTTGAGCATTGAATACCTATAAACTTTGGTTCCCTATGATCCAGTACTCCTGGTGAGGCCACATTCTTCACCACTCATGGAGCTACCTTCTCCCTCTATACCTGTGTTGCTTGTAGGGCCACCTACCTCAACACTGGTGAAGCTACTTTCTACTCCTCATCTATCTCTCTTCTCCTATTGGTCACAACACGCATAGGATGGCCCTCTCTAACTCCAAGAACCATTGTTTATATGAAGCTAGATATTATAGGCATAAACAAAACCTATCTAACTCAAAATAATATGTGGTACCCCTTTCTCTCAATCTTTGGGACTGATAGAACAATCCTCCTAATTTTTGGTGCCCATAACACATTTGACACCCTCATCACCTCTCCTAAAAATAATTGGAGTGATACTATACCAAATCCTCATATTGCATAATTGACTCCTATTCCAAGATCCATAATCAATTATGAGCCAGTCTCTGTAAAAGTGTCAAAAAATTCTCTAACACCTTTCATATGGAAATATGCTCCACTATCCACCAACTAAGTCCCCTTTCTAGATATTGTACCTGAAAGGGAGGAGACCAACAATATATCGCTCTGGAACCCATCTACAACCTCATAAACCTCTCTTGTTGATGCATGCTTCCTTATTCCCCTTTCCCTCTAGTGTGGACACTGTGAATTAAAATTTCCATAGTCATGACTCATGAAATTTAAACCATTTGTATCCTCCCTTGACACCAACCGAGTCTTCTCCTGAATACAACCAGTCTATATCCTCTCAAACCTTGGAAACATCTCTCATGCATGGATCCCCTGAACAAAAGGTTCCCAAAACATGGGAATACCAACTCAACATCCAATAACACCTATCCATCATGGAACAACACTACATAGTCCTAATCCTCAATACTTGAGGATGAGAACACACTCCTAGAACCATAGTACATTTTTGACTCACAATACACCCTATGTATCCATCTAGAATACCACTACTCTAGATCCATAAACTACATGGCTGGTCCCTCTACCAATCTCTTTGTACATACCTAAGTTAGACACTGTGAAACTCATGAAAAAATCATGTTCCCTTGTCATGTGCGAGTGGCTCTCAGTGGATAAGAACCACATAATCCTCCAAGGAAAATATACACTGATCTTGTGTCCTTTTCTGAACAGTCCCAAGTTGTGGTTGGGCACTCATTCTAGTCCACTATGGACCACTACAACTCATCTCTGCAAATTTCCTCATCCTTCTGGGTCAAATACCTCAGACATTGTTACAAGGGGGTTTTAGCAGATTGGAGCTATAACAACAAGGTCATGTTGTATGGAGTTTATCTTACATTATTTATACATGTGTACAATGTTTCTAGAGGATACCAATGTGTATATAATGGGTTGATAAATGAATGGCACATACATCTTGCTAAATGTGAAAGTTCACAATCATACAACAGACCAGGAGTTAGTCGAGTTTGCAGGTGTTGTCTAAATGTTTTTGTATTTTCTCTGTGGAACATTTTCCCGGTAAGGGAGCCCTTGTAATACTTAAATTTATTTGAATAACAATCTTATTTTATGGGAAAAACATATTTCTCTATTGTGTATGATATATTTGGTTTTTAGTATTGCTTCTGCTATTTACTTGAGTTGATTATTCCAACCAGTGTATTATGTTCTATCAGATGCGAATTTCATTTACAACAAGGAAATCACCAAATAAAAAGATACATAGGTGCCAGATAAGGAAAATAAAAAACCTCTCGTGTGATTCCTTTTCTCAGAAAATGATTTATTGGATGATCTTCAGAACTAGGGTTTTCCTAAGTAAGAGGAAATACAATTTTTTCACTAGGGGTTGATTTTGAAAAACATTCTCTTGGGTGATTGTGGTTAGAGTAATCATGTGGGTATTGCATAAAAATATTTATAGGATATTATACTACTTTGTTTTGATTTTTTCCCCTCGACCACATTCCTAATGTGTCCCTAGATGGCTTCAGGAGGAAAGTTGCAACTTGAAATAAAACTCTAATCGTGCCTCAGATGAATGAACCATCACTTTTTTTCGACTCATGACTCCCTATTACATATATGGGAACCACTATCACATGATTCTATTTCTTGTAAAATGATTTTTTCGATGATCTCTAGAACTAGGGTTTTGCTCAATAAGGGACAATGCAATTCTTTCACTGGGGGTTCATTTTGAAAATCATTAGTTTGAGTGATTTAGGGTAGTTTTCTCACGTTGTAATTGTCCTACACACTTTTAGGGGCCTATGAGAGTTGATTATGATTATTTATTTCAATTTTACCCCCCCATAACAAATTCTTAATGTGTCCCTGAATGACTTTAGGAGGTGAGTTGCAACTCACCATAAAACTGTTAAATTTTTAATTAAAATAAAGTACCAAGGCAAGTGTTTCTCTTACCTAGGTGCCTAAGGGGAGAAATTGCCAAATGTGGGTCTTAGTCAAATTAATTTGTGAGATGAAAATTAAAAGATAACTTTATGAATAAAGTGAGGGTGAGTGAAGAGACACCAAATCTCAGCCACCCATCTGATCTAATCTCAACCGTTAGATTAGAAAACTCCTCACCTTCCCTCATGAGGTTGATTAAGGCAAGTGGGGGCACCATTCTTGGGTAAGAAGAAAAGAGACTCTTGGTTAGATGCCAAGAGGTTCTTGGTGAGATGCCAAGAACAAGAAAGTTGTAGCATTCTTGTTGAGAGAACAAGAGAGAGCAAGAGATTCTTGGTGAGATTCCAAGAGGCTTTTGGTGAGATGCCAAGAGCAAGAGGGTAAGAAGTGGAAGCAATCTTGTTGAGAGAGCAAGAGACTCTTGGTGAGATGCCAAGAGGTTCTTGGTGAGATG
>SNQJ01S0094746.1:35082-62669 GCA_010110895.2 Picea sitchensis | reverse complement strand
CTGAAACACAGTGCTGAGTATATGCTGAAACACCAGGCTGTAGCATATGCTGATGCTGAAACACTGCTGTGAGCAGATGCTGAAACACCAGGCTGTAGCATATGCTGATGCTGAAACACCATTGTGAGCAGATGCTAAAACACGGCTGTAGCATATGCTGAAACAGTGTTGAAATTGAGTTTGGCATTTAAATTTGACGGAAAAATCAGCGAGACTGAAACTGGGTTGGGATTTTGAAAAAATTAACAAAAACTCTAATCAACCCTCAGATGAATGAACCATTGATTGTGTTAGAATATTGACACCATATTAAATCCAATGGAATCCATCTCTTGTGATTTATTTTCGTAGAAAAATATTTAATGGATGATATATGAAACTTGATTTTTTCTTAATAAAGGAAAATGCAATTTTTGCACTAAGTGCTGATTTTGAAAAACACTGGATCATGTGATTGTGGCTTGCGTGCTCACATGTATCTTGGAAAAAAAACCACATTTTTGAGATTATATAATTCAATTATGCTTCTTGGTTTTGATTCCCCCTAGATCAAAATTTTCGAGATGGATCTCGGTGGCCATCCACCTTTTCCACTTAATCACCATTTTGAGCCTATGGTTTTGATAAACCATGATATTCACCCTTTTGATAGGGAATGGAATGTAATTTCATCTTCATTTGTTAATTATAGACATCATATAATGATTTCCTAGTTGTCTTATGTACATGCCTACAACATAGTGTTAATGCACCAGATCCCATTATAACTTCGCAGTTAAAAATGCTTAAGCTAGAGTAGTACTGGGATGTGTGACCACTCTGGAAGTCCTTGTGTTTTACCTGCCTATGGAATTTTATAAAACTTGTCCAATTTATCCCAAATGCATCATGGGAATTGTTGTCCTTTCACTCTCTCATATATAATTGAGGTGAAGGGGGCCCTTTAAGAATGCAATGGAGTGTGATGTAAAGCTTGTTCCGAATGAAGCATAGCCAACATCTCCTTCCTTTTAGATATAGGCTACCCCATTCTACTAGTTTGTCTTCTACAATGTTTTTCTATATTATTCAGTAATAGAGGTTGGGTTTCACTGTATTTCTGTGTTCTCTTCTATATTATTTTATTTCATTGTTATATCTCGGTTATATTTATGTCTTCATGTCATTCTAAATATAATCTAGATCAATGGTATCAGAGCAGTATGCTCCTTTTTATTTATTAGAGAAGATCCCCAAGGAGGTTAGGGTATAGAGATTTGGGTCTCGAGCTAGTTTCACTTGAGGAAAACCTCTCTCACTAGCCCAAGTGACCTCCCATGGAGGAATACAAGAGAGATGACAGAGAAGGAGATCCTTTTAAGATGTTTCTCAAGGAGGCTCTGATGTGATAGAGGAACGAGATGATGGACAACTTCACTTAGATCCTTCGAAGACTAATGATGGTAGTGGCTAAGGCATATTTGACAAGAAGCCATTTCACAAGTGTGACACACTTCAAGGTACAATTAAATTTTTGTATCCCCTTATTTGAAGGCCAGATAGATGCAGATGTTCCAGAAAAATGGTTGAATCTACTAGAAGGTTATTACTCTATCCAAAAAATTTCCGACAGTGAAAATATCACCTTTGCACTCCTTAAATCCCTTCCTAATGTGAGAGCTTGATGTGAAGGTTACTGGGCGAGGTACACCGCGCATGAATCTACACTATTTGGGAGAGAAACCACTTGGGAAGCCTTTGCAGATTCCCTAAAGGAGGAGTTCTACCCTTTTGGAAACTATGATGACCAGTACATGAGATGGGAAACTTTGCGTCAGAAAAGAGACTAGATGGTGTTGGAATAAACCAAAATCTTTCATACCTTGCGCTCAAATCTAGTTATCAAATAATCCGAGAGACACCTAGTTTTTAAGTATCGTAGTGGTATACACAGGTACATCCAAACAAATATGTATTTCTTGGACATCTCCTCATTGGGAGATTCTTATCGATATGAAGTCAAAATTGAGCAAAAATTAAAGCAACAAAGTAAGTGGGAGAAGAATGGAAAAGGTAAATCTAAATCATATAATGAAGGACAGATCAAGGAAGGCCAACCTCAAGAGAGATAAATCCATATGAAGGAAAATAATGGTAACGAGAAGTCTAAGAAAGACATTGGAAAGTGGAGTGAGTTCCACAAAATCCCTTGGCACAACACTGATGAATGTCACTCAATACAATAATTGGTGGCGAAGATCAAAGAAAAAGAGTCGAACCCTGACTTGGACCTTGATTCAAAAAATAATAAAAGGAGACATATTTTTTATGCATAACCCACTGCTACTTTCGCAACTACAACATTCTAGCCAAAAGATGATCTTGAGAAGGGGGGGCGACTCTTCCATTCACATATGTGGGTGAAGGGGACCCCATTGCATTTTATTGTTGATAGTGGAATCCAAAAGAAAATCATCTCCGTAGAGTTTGTCAAGAAGTTTGATTTTCCAACAACACCACAACCACAACCATACAACATTGGGTGGCTTCGCTAGGGTCAAGATGTTCACGTCAGCCAACAATGTCACATGTCCTACAACATTAATCCATTCAAGGATGAGGCATTGTGTGATGTTTCCCCACTTTAAGTTTTTGATGTTCTATTAGGCCAACCATATATGTGGAGGCATCATGTTATTTATGAGTCTCAACCCCGTAGTGTCATTGTTACTATGGTGGGTCAACTAAACAAGATACATAGGTAGTTACAACTATTGTCCCACTAAAACAATGCCACAAAGTAATATCTCATACTGCAAAGTGTAGCCTCTTCAAAATCTAATCAAAAGGTGAAAATACGGACACTGCAACCATTGGAACCTCATCCCAAGACCTTTCTATCCAGCATAAGTAGATCTACAAGATTGTATAGGTTCTTGCTGCATCTATGGGGGTGCCTCCACATTGCCTAGTAAAGCAAGGTTATAAAAGAACCCTTCATAATATTCATTCTACATCTTCATCGACATAGTACCTCCATGCTCAGGTAGATCATGCAGCTAGATTGGTTTAACAGATCAAACCCCTCCAACAACAAGTTCATGACATCCTTCAAAAACATAAGCAAGGCAACTTCTTCAACAAGGAAAGCAATGCATTGAACTTCAGATCTAGAAGAAGTCTCCCTGTCTCCCAAGGGAACTTGATGCAATGGGGACCATTGCTTCCTAAAAGGGAGAAATGATATAGATGGATCTCGGTGGCCATCCACCTTTTCCACTGAATCACCATTTTGAGCCCGTGGCTTTGATAAACCCCGATATTCACCCTTTTGATGGGGAATGTAATGTAATGTCATATTCATTTGTTAACTATAGACATCATGTAATGATTTTATAGTGGTCTTATGTACATGCCTAAAACATAGTGTTAATGCACCAAATCCCATTAGAGATCTTTAGTTAAGCACACTGAGGTTAGAGTAGTACTAGGATGGGTGACCATCTGAGAAGTCCTAGTGTTTTACATGCCTATGGAATTTTATTAACTTAGTCCAATTTATCCCACATGCATCATGGGAATTGTTCTCCTCTCACTCTCTCATATATAATTGAGGTGAAGGAGGTCGTTTAAGCATGCAGTGGAGTGTTATGTAAATCTTGTTGTGAATGAAGCATAGCCAACATCTATTTCCTTTCAGAGATAGGCTACCCCATTCTATCAGTTAGTGTTCTACAATGTTTTTTTATCTCATTCAATAATAGAGGTTGGGTTTCACTGTATTTCTGTGTTGTCTTCTATAATTTTGTGTATTTCTTTGTTATATCTGGGTTATATTTTTGTCTTCATGTCATTCTCAAAATAATTTGTATCACAAATTCCCAGTATGTCGATGATTGTCTTTAGGAGGAAAGTTGCAAATCGCCAAAAAACTTAAACCTACCTCATATGGATGAACCGTCAATTGTGTTGGACTCCCAACATCCCATTACATCTAGAAAAATACCTCTTCTATGAATATACTTCTCCAAAAAATATTTATTGGACAATCTTTGGAATCAGGGTTTTGCTAAGTAAGGGACAATGTAAAAACATTGGCTCGAGATATTGTGGGTAGTGTGATCACATGTGTCTTGGAAAAAACACATGCAAGAGATTATAAAACTCAATTATGTTTCTTGGTTTCAATTTTATGCTTCCAGTCCAAATTCCCAATGTGTCCCTAAATGGCTTCAAGAGGCGAGTTACAACTCACCATCAAAATTAAACCAGACCCTGGATAGATGAATCGTTGATTTTGTTGGACTCGTGAAACTAGATTATGGATAGGGGAATCTTTATCCTATGATATTTCTGCCAAAAAAATGCTTTAGTGGATGATAATCAAAACTAGGGTTTTTGTCAGTAAGGGACAATCCAATTTTTTCTCTAGGGTTCAACGTTGAAAAAATCTGGCTTGGGAAATTGTGGGTAGTGTTCTCACATGGAACATGGAAAAATTGGCTTGTAGGAGCTTATAGAAATCAATTATGCTACTTATTTTGAAATTCATACCTACTAACCAAATTATCAATATGTCCTTCAAACTTTCTATATCACTTTAAACTTCAAACATAAAATCATTGACAATACAAGATTGTTCATCTTCATATGTCACTCTAGGAATAATATAATAAACATAATATTCCACCACCATCTAAAAGAAAATTTCCCTTAATGGAAAATTTGGAGGAGTTATAGAACAATCACATAAAGTCTATTTCAATGTTGAATGGAAGGCCTTCAAACATGAACAATAAAAGCTATGAGAAGCAAGATAAGGAATTCATAATGTATGAAGAGGGTGTAAGATAATTTGGCTTCCTTTTACAAGCATACCAAATTACCATCTTTTACTATGATCAAAAGGTTGACTAGTCCAAGTTTACCCAAATAAGTCACTAATAGTGAAGAAATATTGTAAGTAAGGTCCTCCCATTTATAGAGTTGGAATAAAGATGAATCTCGTCAATATGAAATAAATGTTGTCGATCCAAAATAGATAAGGGAAGGAAAATGGGTGTAGTTTTGAAGGCACCTTATCTAGTGAATATAGTCAAGGTCAACCAACACACAATTTCAAGTGTGAATATATACAAATTGATTTCCCAAATGGTGTATAAATTCTAAGAATGTATATCATATATCTTGCTATTATTTAGATGAAGTATATACACAAATATGTTGCGTTGTTTAATAAAGTCAACATTATAACATTTAGTATGATATGCATTGATAGAGTAGGGTTATTTTTTATCAATATCGATCACCCCTATCCACACTAACCCTAAGTATGTAAATTGACTTAATGACCAAAACAACTTGGGTCATGGTAAGGAAAAGAACCAATCTAGTTGTAACTAGATTAAAACATCTATGATATTGTTGTGGATTGATTAACTAATATGTTAGTATTATTAGTAGGATTTGTATTAATAAATGAAGTTTAGAAGATAAATGGTTTCAAGTGAGGAGGGTTTCTAATTGTGCATATGGACAATGCAACAAGGACTAATGTTTACTCACAACACTATTATGTTTCACTAAAAATTGGAACATGTCTAGGATGGACCAAAACCATATGCATGGATCAATCATTACCTCTAGTGAGCAAGGTCCATATTATGTCATATTTATTTATTGAATAATTAGACTCCATGGAACTATATAGTAGATCATGAAACTTGTATTTCACTTTATTAACTATGAAAGAACTTTTACTTTGATAGGAAATGACTTGTTGTGAAATTTTTTAGAAGTTGCGTTTCTTTGTTGTGTGTGTCACATGATGTTGTTAGATGTTAGAAAATTTTACCAGTATTAATGGATTTTTTATTAAAAAAAAATCATTAAATAGTTTTACGTGAAACAAAGAAAATACATGCATTATCCTTATGAAAATTTCGATCAAACTCGTACAATATTGGTGGATTGTTGAGATATATACATTCAATTCTTGGTTATGTGTTTTGTTCCCATTATATATTGTATTAGTGAGGTTTCCATGAATTACAAAATAAATGGTTGAGAGGCCCACTAATATGCTAAAATAATAATCATATTAGATGTCAAGGCTATAACCATGTCATGAATTTTAAAAGTAAAACACATAGCATTATGAATGCATTAAAATAACTATCAATAAACATGTTCGATACTATTAATGAGATGGAATATGTGAACATGTAAAAATAGACATGACCTAATTTTGCTAGGTTTTCTCATTGTCTATTATTTCCTCTTCAAAATTGACACTCATCAAATCATTTTTAATTGATGCTACTAATAATCTCCCAATGTCAATACAATTTACATCCATAACCTGTGACTTATGGTTTTGATTTTTTATAGAGCCAAGAGTGGAGGAAAATATAATGAAGGAAGTGACATTATGATGAGTTGTAAGTAAGTTTGGGATCTCCATTGGAGATAATTCATGTGGGTATCCCAAAACTAAATTATACATGTGCAATGAAAATCAAAATTTCATTGTGAAGACTCTCCTAAATTATGGCTCATTTGGTCTAATTTCCATAAAGGTAACAAGAATTTGTCCTTTGTGTTCCATGTCCTTGTGTCAGGTGACTTAGTTGATGTTCAATGTTATAAAAACAATATGGAAATTACATCAAGCTACAAAATTATTTTTAACATAATTAGTTCAACATCTACCAACTAATGTTTTGTGTCCAAGTTGGGTGATCCAATATACAATCAATTAACATGATGATATTAATTAGAAGAGATTATAGTTATTGTGTTTTCACTTTGAAAATGTATAGGGATAAATTATCATAATCATCACAATCATAATCATAATAATTGATCAACATAAATTTAAAAAAACACTTCAATTCATACAACACATGACATGAAATGTCTATGTGTGTATTCCAAATCAACTAAGCTATACATTTTTTACAAAATGGAAGAAAGTGCCCAAACATGGAAGAATGGCATATGGTGCACTAGATACAAAATTCCACTGATTGGTCACTTGTTGACCACTACCACCTTCTCAACTCTTAGGTGTATCATGTAAGTTTATTTTTCTCTTCTTACTCAAAGCATGAGCTAGAGTACTTTTGCACCTATATGTGGTTCACCTCTTCAGAGATTGGAAAAAGAAGAAACCTTATTATAATTTTTTTTCCATAATGAATTAACGAAATTGAAAAATGATATGTTAGAATTAAAGATAGGAAAACTCATCACAAATGATAGTGATAGTTGCAAGAGTGTTTCCCTCCTTCGTGACCTTAATCTCTCAACTATGCCACCCGATAGAAGTTATAAGAATCAATGCATCAAATTTAAACAAAATTCATAAAATAAATTCCATTCATGATACATAAAAAAATCATCAAAGAACGATATCACCATTAATAACTATGGAAATGTTGGAGATTTGATAATAGGTTGAGCACTTAGTTTTATAAGGTACTCCCATGAAACATATATTGTTGCATAAACTATGTTATCCACATCAAACAATTGATGGGGGGATGCATGAAAGTGAAGTGGTACAATCGCAGTAGATGAAATAGTTTGGGTTGCAATCGGGATGATTGGTGGGTGGCATATAGGTGTAGCCACTATGGATGTATGGGATGGAAAATATGGTGGGGGTGGGTGGTGATAAACTCCCATGGGTTATATGAGGGATATAACAACCCTTGGGGTGGAAAGTGGTATCCCAAGAAATGGGTCAAGTTGGCCAAGGACTAGACTTTCCCTATATCCAAGGAAAAATGATGGGGGGATTGTTGGTGCTGGTGAATGGGATGGTTGTGGTATGATTGACCTATAAGTCAATGAAACAAACTGAATACACATTTATAATATTTTTTTAGTAAAAAATGTCAAATTTGATCAAAATAATATACACAATTTCACATTTAAATAAGATTTAAATAGACACACAATACCTATGAAGCGAGAAATATGTCCATCCCAGGTGGGCATGTCTCATCATTATATGATACCCAAACTTGTGGAAACACAACAACATTATATTTTATTTCTCATAAACAACCTGTAGGACCACAAAACCTATCTTATAGATGTAGAATAATATTAGTAGATCAGTGAGATAGCCAGAGAATAAGTAGATAACTATGGTGAATTTATCAAAGGTACCACATACCTGAGTATGTGATACATCGAAAAATCATGCTATCAATTCCTCTACATCAGTGGTGGTTGAGTTTTCAATTCTCTCCTAGTTGTGATCACCTTGTATTAACAAGATCCCTTGCTTCATCCTACCTTTCAGTTCTCTGATCTCCGTCTTGCAAAGCTTTTAGACTACTTGATTGTTTAGGAGTTTTCATCAACTAGGGTTTGCAAAGGTTGTTTGGTATTGAGCCTTTTTTCTTCATTGAAACATCTCACTTTATGGATGAATCAAACTCTTTTTTTTTACCGCAACCTAGCCTTGATTTTTGTTTCTTACTGCTCATTTTCTATGGATTTTCATTCATGATTGTCTTCCTTCACTTTTGCATCTTCGTGCCATACATTGATCTCTTTAATTTCACTTGAAATTTAAGAAGCTGAAACATTTTCATATCTCCTTGCATACATAATCGAACAAATAAATGTTTTCATTCTTTAGGAAATTTGTTTTGGTACAAGTTTGGAAAAATAGCTAGTTTTGCATGTGCATTTCGGTTTTCAGAAACATTTTCTTGGTATTTTGGCATCATCTTGCTCCAAAAATTGAAAGTTTCATAGTTTTGAGTACTTTCTTGTGTTAAGAAGAATATAACTACTCTCCTTCCCATACATAGAATTCATTGAAAAGAACTAATTGCACCTCATTCTCTTTCATTCTATTGGAGTCGAGTCTCTCTCACATCATCAATTTCAACTCCATGAACCTACTGAGTAAAATCCATTAAAATCAAGCATGCGCTAATAAAATGAACTAGAACATTTTTTGGTTTTAGCACACCAAAAATAACATAGGATTAGGATATTTGGACTAGGAAAAGTGAGTAAATTTTCCAAGACTACTAAACATATTGTAGAAGCACTAAAGAGTGAACAAATCCAACTTTAGTATAATAATAGTCAGGAACCCCCTCTCACATAGTGTATTAACATGAGTTCATGTGCAAAATATAAATGAAGATTACCCCTCCAAAGCTTGACCAATCATAGAAGAAACAAAGTATAATGGGGGTTCTTCCTTACGTGTCACTAACTCATTTGGTATTAGTACTTCATGATGCCTGAATCCATTTGGGGTCCTCTTGAGTCTATTGGTCCACTTGTGCTCAGTCCTCTGGAATAATTTTGGACTTTGATATCCTTCCCATATGTTCGGTCCCGACTATCCATTGTACCTACTCGGAGGATGACTACGAGTTGGTATCCTTAGCGACATTTGTTAGGTATATACAAAGGTGAATGTGGGGAGATTCACATGGTACCTAGGGAAAATGTCGTATCACACTTTCAGTACCTTTGGAGGGTGATCCATGAAAGAAAGGGTTTCTTTCATTGAGAAGGGATGTTATGTGGAGCTCAACGTAACCGCTTCTCATTTCTTTATTGGAAGCTTGATATCCCATCTTCGAAAGATCCTTTAATCTATTGTTTCTTGGTTGATTTATTTTAGTTTTATTAGGAGTGTGTTTCTTTGACTATCGTAGTCGGCCTTAGGATCAAATATCTCACAGTATTCAAGGTATGGATCCTGACCTTCAGGAACCTCAAACTAATGTTTCTTACAAAGGAATGATCACAGATCAAACTTCTGAAACNTTATTAGGAGTGTGTTTCTTTGACTATCGTAGTCGGCCTTAGGATCAAATATCTCACAGTATTCAAGGTATGGATCCTGACCTTCAGGAACCTCAAACTAATGTTTCTTACAAAGGAATGATCACAGATCAAACTTCTGAAACCGGGAGCATAGCTCCTCAAAGTGTCCAACACATCGAAGAACCAGTCACAATCTTCATAGAAAGGCTTACATCGTATGTGAAACCTCTTTTTACTAATCCACTTGGCCTACCAATCACTAATCCACCATCCACAAGATTTATTGATTCCTATTATTCTTACATTTTACCTCCCGGTTCAACCACTACATAATATTTTGGCAAGAGCCCACCATAATTTGGTTTTTCTAAAGGACTTGGGGATTTATATTTTTCCACAACTCATATAGTTGATAGTGCTAGTGTTTCTTCTTTACCAGAAACATCAATGACTTAGGAAAATCCAACTCAACCACTTGTGCATACATCTCATTTCGCACATGGTTCAGGTAATATTATTACTTCACTATTTCCACACATGCACAGACCAGGTGATTTACTGGGTCATAACATCATTCAGATGGATAACAGTTAAGTCATTCACACAACCACAATTACACTAGATACTCAACCTCCATCTCAAGCATTGCATATGAGTACATCCTACATTGGAGGTGAATATTAAATGGGATTCCAACCTTTAGCTAGGGGGAAACCTTCAGCTACATGGAAATTTTTCACTAGGGGGAAACCTACATGGTTACCACATCAACAAGCCTGGGGCAAAGTTTCTCCCGCAAAAAACTTCTATCCCTACTACCACTGGCCTATATCCTGGATAGCGATTTCCAGGAGTTTCTAACCCTTTGTGGGGCCCTTTGTGGGGTCAACCTAATCCGATGGGAATTCCTCAGCAAGGAACGTTTTCCTATCAATCCTTAAACCCCATGATTCCAATGCAACAAACCCTTCAATCGCAAAACATCGAGGGACCATCAGGTCAATTTTAGTATGTAGGAGATCCATTTGTTTAGTCACAGTACATGGGTGGACCATCAAGACAACCACCTTACATGGTTGGACAACTCGAGAAGCCACCGTATATGGGAGTACCATCTAGTTTTTCTATCTCTTTGGAACTTGGATATGGTCCTACTGGTGTTTCCATACCATATGGTTATCACCAACATCTACACACTAACCGTCAGCTTCCATTCTTGGCTACGTTATATCTACAAGATCTATCACATTTGAAAAACAATCCAATTCAGCGAGCCTCGTCTTGGCCCGCCATCCCTACCAAATTACCGTTCGACATCCCAAAATTCAACGAAAAACCTGGGAATATCCTAAAAATCATGCTATGACTTTCCATTTATGGTGTTCTTCCAACTCTTTGATGGACAATTCCATTCTTTTGAGACATTTTCATAGAACACTTCCAAGTGGAGCATTTTTAGTTTCCTATATGGTATGAGATCGGTACAAATTGTTTTACCTCACTCCGGAAATCCTCTTCCACCCAAATATCTGATCATATACATGAGTGGAGACGGTGGATACAATTGATTAAAGCTCCAATTCCAAACCAAATCCTCATGGATTGGTTTACAAAGTCACTCTTTCCACCCATTGCTTGTGATGTTTCTATGGGGAATGTTGTTACTGAGGAGTAGGATATCAGTTGTGTGCAATATTTGGACTTGGCATATTCCCAGTCTGGAACACTTTACAATCCGATCCCTCATGCTCCTCGCCCGTCAAATGATCTGACAAGACCTGCTCTAGAACCAGTTTATGTTTTAGACAACAAAACTATTTCCTCTCCTTCTCACACTTCCAAGATGAATGCAGTCCAATCCACTTCATCTTAGCAACTAGAAGGTAAGAATAAAAACAAGGCTAAATCCAAGAAATATTCTAACCAACAGGATACTACAAATACTATTGATAATCAACCAACTAGGAAGGCCAAGTTTCCTTTCATGATCTATGAGGATGACCACTACACTAAATACTACCCTCATCGTGAGGTTATTGCTAAATTTATGAAGGGTATGCTCCAATCAGTTCATCAACAACATATGGTTGCACAAAATCCTGCCTCTCTATAAGGGGGCAACATAGGTCATTCCCACCATGGGAATGCTTCTTCAAGTGCCTTTGAGGTCTATATGTTTCAGATGGTTAATGTATCAAATAGAGAAAATACTTATGGCATTATTCTAGTCGATCATGCTAATGGAAAGGCTATTGATCATCCCTCCACGTCCACTCCTCCTCCATCTTCCAATCCTCTTGAGATTGAAAAGCCAATTTCTGATGCATTATTGCGCCTTCAAAAAAGCCAATTTGAAAAGCGACGTTTAATCCTAGTTCTCATGACGTGCACAACTACAATATCATTGAATATTTATCTCAAGAACCTTATTCTATGTCATCCCTCAAAGTTCTATAGAAATATCTGTTGAGCACTCAACACACCCTAAAAATCCTATGTCAATTTTTCACTTTTTGGGTACCACGTAATTTTGTTATGTATGAATTAAAACTCCTTTTGAGAAATGTTTTGTATTTGCTTGTTCTTATGAATCTCATTATCTATTCATATTTGTTTAACCTTATGAAAATCCATGAATTAAAAGGGCCTAACACTTAAGTAAGGAATTGGCAGCCAAATACTTCACCCGACGCACTTAAAATTTGATATTGAAAGGAATTAAGAAGTGAAAAGGAAACACTAGGAATGCCTCGATTGTTGAGCGTCGATATTCAACGGTCTCGGCAAAAGGGAAATTTTGTTTCACAACAAGTATCACAGACGGACCTCGCCAATAGATGATCCCCTTCGGCATCAGTAAAAGTCAAAGGGAGTGAATGTTAAGAAAGGATGAAATGATAACACCCATAGATGATACTGGACGCGCTTATCGGGAATCAAAGAAAACCGAATCACGATGAACATTGCAACCATGCTAAGGATTTTTCCCCGATCACCCATTCCCAAAGTGTTTCGACATTGATGATTATTTGAATATGCTAACCCAAAGGAAAATACATGATAGGTTTATCCCCGATCACCGATCCCCGATACCTTTTTGGCATTGGCGAACCCAGTTTTATTTTAGAACACATAACTTGAAGAAATCCATGACCCCGACTAATATGTGGGATTCAAGTCACCATTCTATAATGCCATGTTTCTTTTCTTGAATGGAGAAAAAATATAGCCTAGATCAACCCCAACTCACTTTTGGTTCCTCAGGTCTAAGTCACACCTCTGAGTCAGTTTGCCACGTCAACACCATATGATGAATTTTATCGGCGTTGGAGGTTTTCGCTGAAAGGATATCAATGATAAAATCCATAGCACATTGTTGATCCCAAATCCACCCACGGAGAAAGTGACATGATGGGACATTTTAGTGCTAGATACGATTAGATTCTAAGATTTTCAGAGGTTAATTAATGAAAAATATCGCATTAGTTTCTACTTCGTCTACGGATCAAAAAAGTCGTTTGAAACTACCAATAGAGCACATCACCCTTTGCGCCTCCACCGTCGACCCACGATGAATTTAAGTTGTAGATATTCGGATGAAGATTTGTTTGAATTACACTCATCACCCAGATTAAATGGTTGATATGACAAGGTAAGTTTTATCCCCATTTAAATTCTTTTGAGCCATTGCGAACTAAACCATTCTGCGCGCAAAGAATTTTCAGAGAATCTAGAGTAGTTTTTATCATACTAATCATAGGTGTGGACACTAATAGATCTCCCTAGATCCGTTTGGATCTAGAACAAAACAGGACATGACATGACTCTTTCCCTAAGTTGTGATCATTGAATCTGCTAATAGGGAGGAATAAGTGACATACCTTTATATCTCTTTCCTTAGGTTTCTCTTTCTC
Organism: Picea sitchensis; assembly: GCA_010110895.2. Taxonomy (NCBI): domain Eukaryota; kingdom Viridiplantae; phylum Streptophyta; class Pinopsida; order Pinales; family Pinaceae; genus Picea; species Picea sitchensis. The sequence continues at coordinate 48,966 of SNQJ01S0094746.1, read as the reverse complement.
TTGCTTTGCTCCGGTGCTCTCGTGAGGTCAAGCCCAAGACAACACAAACCAACCAAAGTGAATATGGGAAAATGTATTCAATGTCAACTTATGCACATGATCAAGGAATTACACAATAAAGTGAGAGTAGCTTTATGGGAAAGGACATGTCATTGTATCATATTAATTGAAAGTAGAAGATACAACCTGATCACCTCGATGTCTCAAGATTCCTTTCAGTGACCCTTGGTTCCAACACACACACTTTCTCTGTACTTGCATGAAAAAGATCCAATTCCTCTTGATAGACTGACTAGATCCTTCAAGCCTCTGTCCAAGCAGGGTTCTTCACACAATTCTTTCACCAATTCTTCATTCAATCTTGCTTAACCTTTTCCATGAGAAACCTTTCAATATATAGGAGAAGGAGAGATGGTTACATGGATGTGTATGATCCCATCAAATCTGAGAAGTCAGTAAAATGAAAACCATACAAATGCCAACTCATTTTCTAAAAGATTCCCTTCTAGAACCCTCGAGACCTCTTCTCTTTTCCAATCTTGAAAATAGGTTCACACCCTATGTATGGATAAAAATGTGAGAAGTTCGCACCCTAGGTGTAGGTGGCCTGTGAGAATGAGGGATTCTCACACCCTAGGTCATATGCAGCATGCGAACTCACTTTGAAAATATGTTTTTGGAAGGAGACAAGATCCACTTTTCTCAGGAAAAAAGTCCTTGTTGGGAGCCTGAATACACCATTGTTAATACATCACAAAGATGACCAAAATCATGTGTAATAGAATTTCCCCCAAAGTATAAGGTTGGAATCAGTGACAACCAAAATGCTTTGTAAACTGCATGTGTGTGTCGGAAACTAGGAGTGCACCTAATCGAAAACCTGCAAACAACCAAGTATCTGCAAAATATAGTACCATTTTTTAGGTAGGCATTCCCATACTCAGATCACAAATGGATGACATCATGAATGTGGGTCATGGCCACCAATCATACACTATGGATCCATGCCGTCAAATATATTGCATAGCCACTAGGAATACACTGTGGATCTATGCGAGAAGACTCAAATTAGGACGACATAGCCATGAGACATACAAAGTGGATCTATGTGTCGATGCAAATCATACATACTCCATCGCTGCCTGGATCAAAAAGATGAAACCCAGGGTCTTCAATTCTATGACCTGAAAGTATGAATCTAGCCATGTGATTACATGTGTCGAAGTCAAACATGGTAGAAACCACTTGATTACCGGTCATTGATGAAACCATTAACAAGTGCGAGGGAAACCACCATTAATGTCAATGACTCCCAAGGTACACTATTAAAATATAATGAATGTGAATAAATGAGTTGAGGTCGAACATTCAACGGAATCTCCCGATCAAGGGTCAATAATGAAAACCCACTGTCGAAAGCGAGAGAACCTACCATTGAGGCATGCAAGTTCCAAGGTACCAAATAATTTCTAAGTCTTGTTTCTGGATAATGAGTTGGAGTCGAAGAACAAGACTCATCATAGGAGGGCCTTGATGTATCCCCCATCAATGACATGAAATAAGTAACAGAGTTTGAAGGTGAAACATAGTATGAATATAGGTTGAAACAGACACAGGGAAGGCTGACACGGTAAGAATGGACAACTGCAGATGGCCGACTCAATAGAGGTTTTGGATGAACTTTCTCTTGAACATATGAACGACACAACAAATGATTTGGCAGCACTGACTCAAAGGTGACTTAGTATATGACCTTGTGTCAAGTTGAATGAGAGACAAACGGATTTCCCAAACCAGCTTCAAATAATGAATAGGGAGTGTCATGTTCAAGAGAGACACTTACTGCCAATAATATGAATAGGAAAACACATCCCTTTCCCAAATATTCCCCCACCATTTCTGGAGAGTACCTCTTTATTTTTACGCAATCTTGAGGAGGATAACATATGCTTGTTGATGTAATCTCATCCTTCGGACGAGTCCCTCAGAGTATGTTTAACGAACCCTAGGAAGGAGTGGTTCGGTCCCATTACAGGTCTTTCGATGTTTGTTTAACGAGTCCAAAGAGAGAAAACTCGAAGGTTTTTCCTGATTATAAAGTCTGGAAAAAAACTCAAAAGAGAACTCTCTCAGTTCCATTTTCATAAATTAGTCTGATGAGATCAAAAAAGAGATAAATTATTTCCCAACAGACGCTTTCTTCAAATACTTTAACGAGCATGAAAATAGCAAGATCGCTCGACAATCTTTTCATATTTAGAGAGTCTGAAAAGAGCTTAAAGAGAACTCCAGGGGGTTCCTTTTTCATATAACCTTGATGAGCCCGAAAAAGTGATAAAAGTGTGCTCGATTACGTTCTCATAAAAAACCATAAAAAACAATTAAGCATGCGATGAAAAAGAGAACATATCTGTACTCCTTCATGTGAACTTCAAAGTCATTATATCTGCAAAAAGTCGCACTCATAGGGCTATTAGGCATTAGGTTTGAAGAATAAAACAATTATAAAAATCAACAAAAATGGTAAAAGGTAAATATAAGTGGGTAAAGGGGCTTTTACCATAGTCATTGTGACTTTGCCAAGAATTTAGCCCAAATCCCCTCTTTTGCCCTTGAATTTCAGTGCTCTATTGCGAAAGGTACAAGCAACCATTTGGCGAATCGTCTCCGTCAGTGAGGTAAGATCCCTATCTTCTACCTTTTCATGGTTCAGTTTTTTGTTTTCATTGGCAAATTTCAAGGTTTTAAGCTTGTTTTGGGGCCAAAACTCGTGCCCTAGCATTCTCGCAAGCCATCCATACGGGACCTACGAGAATGCATGATTATCGTAGGTGGCCCCAAAGGTACCTACGAGAACCTCACACTGTGCTAAAGGGGCACTTGCGAGGGCCGAAAAATGAAAATTTACTTTGATTTTGCTCAATGAAAAATATGCTAAGGCTTGAAATGAGTTGTTGGCTCTCTTCTTATGGTTCTTGTGCAGGCATTTAACCATCACGATGCTGGAGTGGAGCGAAAGAGAGCATGAAGAGGATGATGTTATTGCCGGGAATAACCCGGGCACCATTGCCACTCTCTAAGACTGTGGTCTCTTGAAATTCTTTCGGATCCAAGGTATGAGGGGCCAGGTCAGGTTGTTGGAGTACGTCGTTCATATGTGGGACATGGACCAACAAGTATTCCATGTGGGGGTCCACACATTGTCCTTGGATATTGATGATGTTTAATTCATAACAGGACTGTCATGGCATGGGTACCATGCTATCTTGACCGATAGCCGAGGTGATGGGTTGCCTATGAGTGAGTATTGTCGTCAGTACTGTGTTCCAGAGGCGGAAAGAAGAAAAGGAAAGGTGGCCATTTGGGGGGTCCAGGATTTGACCCTTCACACTATATTGTTCACCATTGCTCGTATGGCTGGAAGTGCTACTCCACACATGGCTCTCTAGAGATATTCTCAGTACGCCATAGAGTGTACTGAGCCTCGGGTCTTTAACTGGTTAGACGTAGTCCTTCGCAGCATAAAGAGACAGTTGACAAAATGCAGGAAATGCGACTTGAAGAAATTTGGGTACAGATCAATTTTGGTGTCCTTCTTTCTTGAGAGGATCCCCTTGCTAAGATTACAGGTTGAGTGGGGTTTATTGGCCCCACAGGATCTGAGGATGTTGAGGTGGTGCAACCTCATGGCCCGACACATAGCTAGGCCTATCAGCAAATACAATGATTCCTTCTTTGACTGGTTATGGCCATTGATGTTGATGGTCGACGATTATGCCTATGTCGGGTTGGATTTCCGAGGGGATCCATATTTGGCACTACCTAAGGATGCTCAGTGGGGTGACCTAGGTAAGAAGTACACATTTTTTTCACTTTTTAAATGTTTTTTTGATTTTTATCATATGCAATGTTTTTATGTTTGTCCAAGGTCTAATTACAAAAAATATTTTTGATGACATAGATGTGGGCCCTTATCAACCTCTGGGTACCTCTCCTATTTAGCGACGAGGAGAGGTGGCTCCAGTGCCACGATGGGATGCTGAAGATTATGAGGTAGTGGAGAAAAATTTAGAGGGGTTGACTGCTGACATTCTGGACATGCCTATCAGAGAGGTCCCTTGGTGTTATCAACTCCATACGGTGGGTGTGTTAGATTCTATTGGTCGACTGCTTCATAGGGTTTCTTGGGAAGTCATGTGTTATCGTGAGCGTCACCCATGACACTACTTTGTAGAAGCTATGAGCTTTAGATTTTGAAATTTTTGTCCTTGGACAGAACTTTTTTGTAACAAACTTTTGATCGTTATATACATAGATACGGCTTCTATCAGCTTATCTTGTGTTATGTGATACATGTGATGTGATTGGTTTAAAAATGGCCCAAATGTCTGTCTAATACATAGTTAGCTAATGCATCCTTTAATGTATTTAGACATCTAGGAATATGTTGATACTCAATATAATTAAAATAATGTTCTAAGAGGCGAATTCGTAAATATACCCGCAATAAAGTAGGACTTCAAATATCATAGACATTACTTAATTGTAGTACGACTAGTTGTGAATCGAGTCATACAACCAAGTGACGGATACCGAGAGAGATAACATCAATCAATAATTCAGTAATGGCACTATACTCTGCAATATTGTTGATCACACGACCGAGACACACACCTCGTAGAGTGATAAGTTCGTTTGTAGGGGCATAAATTTGCCAAGCAGCAGAAGCAAGGTTCTGAGTACTACGACTAGCTTCATCAGCGAAGCCAACATGGGGTGGTTAAGACTCCAACATCTGGAAACCAAACACAACGTAACATAAGGGCAGAGACCAGATAACGAAAAAAGAATACTACAGTAACACACAAGAAGTATGATACAATAAAATACAAGTACTCATGCATAGGTGATCTTAGGCATAGGACTTCTTTAAGTACAACCCATTTCTGGGTTCACTCAAAGGGATACCATCATAATCTACTAACTCGTAAGCTCCTTTCTCTAGCACTCATCTAACAATGTAAGGACCTCGCCACATGGCTTCAAATTTTCTAGCTCCTAGCATATCTCGATCTTGATCGTAAAGGAGAACTAGATCTCCTTCAAAAAAAATGCAAGGCTTGACATGTTTGTCGTATTGGGCCTTGACACGTTTCTTCTGGGCTTCTATGACTAGGGTAGCATTGTGTCGAGTTTCATCCAATCGCATTAGATACAACATACGTTCTTCTTCAGTAGAAGTGTTTGGTAGGAGTTCGATGGCTATTTTTAGGGAGGGTATCTCACATTCAATCGGCAGGATGGATTCTAGGCCATAGACTAAGCAGAATGGTGTAAATTCGGTAGCAGACTTAATGAAATTCCGGTAAGCCCACAATGCTGAAAAAAACATTATGTGCCAACTTGTTTTGTGAATCCCTATCATTTGTTGAAGCATGGTTATGAGGACTTTATTAATTGCTTTGACTTGGCCATTGTCTTGTGGGTAATAAGGAGTTGAGTTTTCATGGCAAAGACCCAACTTTTTAGTGAGTTCGAACATCATGAAGTTTCTAAAGTGGCTACCGTGATCGGTGACGATAGCCCGAGGAAAACCAAAATGAGCTATGATGTGATTGAATATGAATAATGTCGAGTTCTTCTTGGTATTGTCAAATGTCAGCATCGCCTCGGCTCATTTCGTAAAATAGACTACGACTACAATAATGTATCCATGCGCCCTAGCCGAGTGAGGGTGACATGTCATGAAATCAATACCCCATTTCGCAAAAGGACCGACAGAGACCACAGGGTGAAGAGGAGTGGGATGTGATAGTATTTTATGGTTGTAGGTCTGGAAAGCGTGGCACTTTTGGACAACAATTATACAATCATTAAATAAAGAGGGCCAAAAATACCCAACTCACAAGATTTTCTGGGCAGTGGCATACCTAGACATGTGACCACCACAGGCTCCATAATGACAGTCATTTAAGGCTTTCTCGGCTTCGTCAAACATGAGGTAGCATCAAAAAACTGAGTCAATCCCACGACAATAAAGAGTATCACCAAGGATAATGTACTGACGATCTTGGTAGCATATTCGACATCGATCAGTACTAAACAAATTGGGACGAAAAGTCTGAGTTTTGGAGATATATGATGATATCTGCGTACCAAAGATCATTGGAACTAATCAGGAAAAGGGATTCATCAGGTAATGAATCGGTTGCTACCTTTTCCATCTCAGAGTAGGGAAAGTTGCATATCAACTTGGAAAACACTAAGGATTTCTTGGACTTAGCGTGTGAAAATTCCAAGTCAAACTCCTGGAGTATCACAATCCATTTGGAGTATTTTCCCCCTAGCGGTTGACGTGTGAGAATGTGTTGCATAGGGTTGCAGTTAGAAATTACCGTAGTCTTGCAAGAGAGGATATAGTGCCAGAAACGTTGAACTGCTTGGACGGGTGCCAAGGCCAGTTTTTCAACATGTAAATACTTGGTTTCGGTAGGCATTAGACTTCGAATCAAGTAATAGATGACACGTTCATCATGAGAATCATCCTCCTATACGAAAACCATAGCGATGGTGTAATCTGAGGCTATAAGGTAGAGGAAGTAATCACGATTGTAGTCAGGGGGGAAGAGAAGAGGGGCACGTGTTAGGGACCGTTTCAGAGCTTCTAAATCTTTGTTTGCGATGGTGTCCCATACGAACTCGGACCCCTTTTTGAGTAGTCATGTAAATCCAAGAGTTATCTTGGCATAGCTTGGGATGAAACGACGAAGAAAATTTTCTTTCCCTTTCAAACTTTGTAACTAGGGAAGTGTAGAAGGAGGAGGGAGATTGAGAATTGCCTCAACCTTCAAAGGATCTACCCTAATCCCTTGACATGAAATGATAAATCCTAGAAGTTGGCTGGATTCTATGCAGAAAATGCATTTTTGAGGATTCAAGTGTATATGGTAAAACCGACATTGGAGGAAAATGGCTCGGAAGTGTATTGGATGATCGACCCGGCGCATGGAATGAGCGGGTAAGTCATCAAGATATGGCTGCACGATGTGCTTGATATCATGGAAGGCATAAGACATAGTGCAATGAAAGGTTGTGCCAGTGTTTTTTAGATCGAAAGGAAGTTTCCGATAGGCAAAAGTTCCCCAAGGACAGATAAAAGAGGTTTTGTGTTGGTCCTCGGGAATAATATTGATTTGATTATATCTGGAGAAACCATCCATCAGAGAGAAGATTTCACTTCAGGCACAATCATCAACAATCTGGTCGACGAAGGGGGTAGGCAAGTTGTCTTTAGGACATGCTTTTTTAATATCCCTATAATCAATGCACACGTGGATTGTGCCCTATTTCTTGTCGATCGAGACAAGATTGGGAACCCAATCAGTGAGAGCCACTGGGTAAATAAATCCAACTTTGAGAATTTTCTCGACTTCAAGCTTGATAGCGGTCGCTTTGCGTGGGTGGACCAGATAAAGGCGTTGCCGAACAGGTTTAGCATCTGGGTATGTCTTGATCTTATGTATCACAATGTTGGGGTCAATACCTAGCATTTCTTCATAGCTCCAAATGAAGACGTCACAAAATTCTTTGAAAAGTGACTTGTAGGTGATGATTTTGTCAAGGGAACATGAAGCTCCGATATGTACATTTTTGACAATTCCAGGTTTTATGGATATGTCAAGGGGGATGGTGGGTGAGATATTGCTTAAGTTCCCTTCAGAAAACACATCATGTGTAGACTCGGGAATGGTGGAAATGACGACAACGGTCGACAGGGTCAAGATCCATTGGTAGCTCTTGATGGTGTGTTGTTCTAGGAAGAGGATGGAATGATGATGCCCATCATCCCAGGGGGTGTCTTCCATGACAGACATAATCATTTCATCCATAGGGAAAATGACGCAGAATAGATCTGGAGATATATAACCAAGAGAGGGGGTAGAAGGTGTTGCCGATTGAATGGCCTGGTAGGCAGATTCAACTGGACTCAAAGGCATTTCGTCACCATAACGAAGATGATCGTCGTGGTCAGGTACCATCCATGGGTCATGAGACACAGGGTTTCCATGAATAGAGGTGGAGATCATGTTGATGGAAGTGACAGACGGATGTGGGACATTGGGTGGTCGGATGGGGAAGGTACCCATTAACGAGGAGTCTTTAAGAATACCTACACCGACATTCTCATATCCAGGGGGGGTTTGGCAATGAATGATACATTGCCAGTGCATGTATCTGAGTTAAAGAAGGCCAATTGGTTGATAATAATTAACTTTCCTTGATGGGGGAAATGTACAACACGAAAAAGAGTCGACACAACTGTGCGCATGGAATCAATCCAGCTACAGCCAAGCAGAAGATTGTAATAGAGAGGAGCATCAAAGACTTCTACTTCAACTTGGACCATCTTGCCTTCTAACATAATTAGCAGCGAAGGGAGGACACCGTAAGGCTTAAAACCTGAGCCATTAAAGGCTTTGAGTGTGTTATTGGATTCAGTCAAAGAGGGAGAGTCGATGTCTTTCCAGTAAGTAATAGACATGACACATGTTGAGGCACCCTCATCGATAGCAGTTCTACAAATGTTTTTGTCAGAGACTATAACTTGTATTTGGAATGTGAGTTGATGGGTTAACCTTGGAATGTGATCTTCCAAGTCAAAAATTATTAAATTTGTATCTATGGGGTCGATTCCACCAATAGCTTTCAACAGTGCCTTTCGTTGTATAGGAAAAATTTGAAGGACTTCGAGGGCTAACATCGTAGATGGTGCTTGGGCCAGATCTTCAACAATGTTGTAGTTCTGGGCAGCACAGGCATGAGGATTGAAAGAAGATTTTCGAATGACGCCCTTTGGAGGAGGGAGAAGAACTGTGTCGAGGCTCGGTCGTTCGAGATGAAGAGGACCATTGGTTGGTGGAGTCATGGGAAATGGTTGGACCAAAGAAGGAGGTATAGCATCAACCTTCTCTTTATAGGAGGAATAATCTTTGGCTTGAGTGGTAAGTGTGATGTCATTTTTCTTTGAATCTCCTGTACACATTAAGACATAGGATGTATTGTAGGGGGAGGGTTGGTCGTGAATGACCAATTGGGCCTGTTGTTGAGAAGGGAAGGGTTGTGACAATACAGTCAGAGTGGGTGGTTTCAGGGCCCCTTGAAGGAACTTAGTAACCTCGGCTCATCGTGGACAATCCTTAGTGTAGGGATCATCACCACAGATAAGACAAGGGTATCAGGGTTTTCACTTATCCCTATCTTCAATATGTGGTGTTTTGGTTCTTTTTGCTTGCGAATTATTTTTGTCCTCCTTATTATTACCCTTTCCCTTTCTGGATTTGTCTTTACCGGCGGGGGTGGTTTGAACGACATTTAACTTAGAAGTCTTTCTAGTGGGAGGAGTAGGAGATGGAGCATTTTGAACATTAGAAGAGATGGGTTTGGGGTTGTTGCTAGAGGTTTGGATGGAATGCGGTTGGGAATGGAAAGTGACAATCACACCGTCAGCCGCATGAGAATCAGAAGGAGTAGTTGAAGTGGTGGAAGTAGAAGGATGAGGTGCATCAGGGAGTAGGTCATAAAGAGTACCTGTTTGTGAGTAAACGAGGTCAAGGTATTGAGCAGGACTAATGGCCTGTTCTTCTGTGACAACTCCACCCATGGCGATGTCACGACCTATGTCAATCACAAATCATTTCATGAACCATTCTTCCAACAACTAATCGGGAAGTTTGTGTTTGATGAGACGTCATTTCCGTCGCCACTCATGAAAACCAAAGCCACTCGGAGATATGAGTGGCTTTGGTTTTCTTAAAAGAGCTCAAAATATCGGTCCCTATTTCATAGAGGAGGGGTAACTAGTAGTGGGTGAGGAAATCCATAGCGAGGGTGTTGAAGTCAGCAAAGAAACCTCATGGTAATTCAATATACCACTTCACGACAGAACCCATGAGAGTTTTTTGAAAAAGGCGTTAACGAATAGCGTCATCCATCAAGGAGTTAGATGAGCACCAAAGGTGAAAATTCATTACATGATTGTTCATGTCCTCTCCCGCTTTTCCATTGAATTTAGGGATGTCAGATGGTAGTTTGGCTGGTATGGCGGGCCATTGGGGAGAGTGACGGATCAGATCGTTTAAAATCCTTGACAGATCCCGGAGGTCCAAAGTGGCTAATAAAGGTAACTATCTATTCACATGCGGGTACTGGTGGCTTTGGGGAGGGAGACACATCGAAAAACTAGTGGGACCATAAGCAATCTACATATAATGAAAATATATAGGTAGATTCAGTGGTTGTTGTGGAGGTAAGTAACTCATGGGATTGTACCCTTGAATAGGGTTGTGGGGTTGAACATTCAATCCCCAAATAGGATTAGACATACCTAGATATGGTTGGCCTATACTAGGGGGCATAATGGATGTAGATTGAGGTTGTTGCCCCCCAGTCGATTGAGGATTATGTTGTATCAGATGGTTCCAATACTGGGCCAAGGATGGAGGTATGTTTTTTACATAGGGTGGGGTTGGTGGGGGTTGTGCTCCGATCGAGGGTTGTGTTCCAATCGGGGGTTGTGTTCCAATTGGTATTTGCCCTGCAAGGGGGGGTTGAGTTGGGCCTTCTTAGTGAAATTGTCCACCAACAAGAATCTGGTAATTTGGTGTGAATGAGGGAATGTTGCCACTAGGATCAGTGCCTTCGATAGAGGATGGAAAAGGTCCTATGAAAGGGGGAGAAGGAAGTGTCGGAATGAAACCGGGAGGAGAGTGCCCAGAAGAAGAGGGACCACCAAAAGTTTCGTATGAGATTTGAGTAGGAACGGGAATAGAGGCGTTCAACACACGGTATCCGGGTGGAAGATTCAGGGCGACTCTGGGTGAAAGTGGTGTGACAATAGGGTCTTGGCTAGCCGCAGTAATCCCAGTTTGAGGACTCGTAGTATCTGTGTAATGGACCATTTGTAAAGGGAGAGTCAAGATGTGGTCAGATCGTGGAGCTTCTGTATTAGGAAAATAATAAGCAGTAGTAAAAGGTACTACATCTGGGTCAGAGGTTTCAGGGAACATAGGTGAGATGGTGATATCAATGCTTGCTCCTGATCCAAAGAGATCTCGTCTAAAAATGCCAGTAGTCCAAAAAGGATCTTGACTCTCAAGTCCTAGAAAAGGTCCAGTCGGTGATCCAGAAGACAAAACAACCAAGTCTCCAGAAGAAGTTACTTGCATAATACGTCTCTCAGAGTTGGGATAAATTTGAAAGTCCTCTCGAGAATTGGTAATTTGGAACTGTTCTAGAGAGTCAGTTATTTCCACTTGTGGAGTGGTGACGTCTTTGACTTCACTCTATTGAGGAGAGCCCTCCGGTGAGCTAGTAGGAAAGGGTTGAGAACCTTCCAGATTTTCTTGGGGTAAGCCTTGCATTCTACGTGAATGACATGGAGGGTCAATTGTGAACGATTTAAAAACTTACGAATAAAATTCTATGGTCAACTTGGGTAAACAAACAACATGCACTAGTAAAAAATCTAGGAAACAACACCAAGGAAACAAGACCTTCTAATTCCAAAGTCACTAGTTGGTGATGAAATCCAACGTTGCAACAATGAGATGAGAAGGGGCTGGGCTAGTGTGGAAAAGTTTCTTTGACGACCTGCTTAACGGACTTACACCCTAGTGCAAGCTCCCACACATAATCCTGGGTATACCCTCCAAGGAGCCCGAGTGAGTTTGGTCAACGTAGATTCTAGGTACTATGAAGACTTTCCCCTTCACAGTCACCTTGTGTAAGACCCTAAGAAGATAGGCCACTAAGGTTACCACCAACAACAATAAATCCCGGGGGGACAGTCGACAGTCTGATCCACATGCAAGGGTAGGGTATATATCCCGAAATCAGCTTGAGAGGCTTCCACTCATCATTGTGGGTATACCTTCAACTGACGCCCATAATATGTGCAATATCTACACCGATATCAACAAAGAAGGGTGAGTAACTCTATCAATATCAATGCGACCTTGAGTTTGACCCTTGTGTGAGAAGGGCTTCCCAGGACAAAATGTTGCAAATGGAATTTGACACTCCTTAACACAAGATGCTATTGTGTGTTTTTTTCTTTGGAGAGTGTATCTCTCAGCCTTATTCCAAAGCTTTAGCCTAGCTAATGTTGGTGTAATAGAGTCCTAGAAAAGAGTTACTAGTTAAATTTTAAAATTCGTGCGATATTATTAAAGGCCGTTGTTACTCAAAAGAGATAGAAATGAAACCGATGTTGTGTGAGACTCAGACCCAACAATGCATAGATAGGAATGAAAAATATCAATTCTTGTTCGATGAATCCTAATTACTGGAGGGAAAGAGGAGTTTTCTGGAACAATCTTGAACTACGATATATAATCTTCTTTGAAAATGCAATATCAACAAATCACGACCAATGCCAATTCTCTATTTATTCTATTTCAAGAATTGAATGCCAATATTTTCAAAATAAAAAAATTGCTTTAAAAAAGATTTTTTTTTTTTAATTTTCAATAGAAAGCACACAATAGTGGTGAAACTAAGAAAAACCAACAACTAATGAAAATAAATATACAACAATACCCAAACCAATCTTTCAATGAAGACAAACATAACAAGCAGACAAGACTAGTCTTTTCAAATGCATGAGGGAAACAACTTTCCAAGTAATGAGCAATTGAAAAAGACAAATAATCCCAACTTTTAAACTGATCACCAAATCCCAACCAAACAAGCACTCGAATTTCAAGACCCGAGATTATAACCTTGTTAAGAAAAGGTCAAGAGGCAAGAGTTGGAAAAAAAACCGAACAAGAAGTGCTTTCGATTTTCAAAGACTAATCATTCACAAAATCTGAAGTCAAGAAACAATCAATCAGTGGCCCAAGAAGTTCTCTTCAGACACGCATACAAATCTAGGTGTATGGGCATACAAAAGACCTTAATCTCAAAATTTTGCAAAATGGGTTTGCAGGCAAGCAGTAGTGTACAGTGCGATAATGGAGCATTCTCGCAGGCTGGTCACAAGCAAAGTGTGAGATGTTCACACTAGACTGCATAGTAGGGTGCGAACTCCAGTAGTTCTCACAGGTAATAAAAGGGTTTAGTGCGAGAATGACTGAAACTAGGGAAAATTTGGATAAAATACAAAATTTTTGAAGGAACCTCTGGACCTAGAGAGTCTGTCAGGGTCTCCTCAAGACTCAGAGATTGATAGAAATGAAAATTGGTAAGGTAAGAGAAAATGGCCAAGGAAAACACCAAAAATACCAAAAAATGGGTTTCATCCCCAGTGGAGTCGCCAATTTTGTTATCGGACTAATCGGTAGGTGCAGACACTAACAAATCTCTCTAGATCCACCTGGATCTAGAAAAAAACAGGACAGGACATGACTCTTTCCCTAAGTTGTGATCATTGAATCTGTTAATAGGGAGGAATAAGTGACATACCTTTATATCGCTTTGCTTAGGTCTCTGTTGCTCCCGCTTTTCTCTGGTTCTCTTGTGAGGTCAAGCCCAAGACAACACAAACCAACCAAAGTGAAGATGGAAAAATGTATTCAATGTCCACTTATGCATATGATAAAGGAATTACACAATAAAGTGAGAGTAACTTTATGGGAAAGGTACAGGCAGCTGTATCATATTAATCGAAAGTAGAAGATACAACCTGATTGCCTTGATGTCGCAAGCTTCCTTTCAGTGACCCTTGGTTCCAACACACACACTTTCTCTGTACTTGCATGAAGAATATCCAATTCCTCTTGATAGACCGACTAGTGCCTTCAAGCCTCTGTCCAAGCAGGGTTCTTCACACAATTCTTTCACCAATTCTTCATTCAATCTTGCTTAACCTTTTCCATGAGAAAC
>SNQJ01S0094745.1:9457-31829 GCA_010110895.2 Picea sitchensis | reverse complement strand
CTCCCCAAGAGATGCACCATTCTTCTTCTCCTCTCTCCAACTTGTAATTGCAGCTTGCCTCATAAGAGAATGAGCAAGTGAGTTGTGTGTTTGAAGTGAGGCGCTAGCCTCTTATTTATACAAGACTGGCACATGTGAAAGGTCACAACTGGCAGTGTCGACCTCTCACTCTGGGTGGGTAAACCCACCTTTAATTAATTCCGAGTCTTCCATAATAACTGCTGGGGCCGACTTCTTATTCTGCCCTTTATAATTGTCCGATGACCAATCCGCAAAAGGGGATTTGGTCCTTATACAATTACAGACATGATTAATCCACAATGGGGATTAATCCAATAATAATAATAATAATAATGACATGATTAATCCGCAATGGGGATTTAATCCAATAATAATAAGAATGCTCTTCGCAGTTACATTATTTCAACAGTTTTTGCCAAGTCCCATAAATCTATAATACATGACATTTTTTTCTTTATATTCTCTTCAGCAAAGTGTCTAGTAGTAATGATTGAGCTTGAAATTCCTTTTACTCTCAGATTTGACTTTGGAGTTCCTTCAAGAGTTTTTCCAGGTTGTATCATGGAAACTGGGGTAGCCAATATGGGTGGGGGCATGAGATTTTCCTTCAATTCTTTGACTCTCTTTAAGCCCGAGATTTTCCTCTTCCATATTAATTATTGAAACATTTAATGCATCCCCCTATAAATTGAGGATAATTTTGATGGCAACATGTTTTTAGTATCAATGGTGGACCGTGACTTTCCCTTTTTATTCTTAGAGGTTATTTCAAAGGTCAATTTCTTTGAAGACTTATCAAATAAAACATCATGTACAAAAAATGTCTCTTCGTCAGATAAAACTTCATCTTGAACAACCAATGCAACATATTGTACATCTTCTTGGGTGCATTCTTCTTCGTCTGGAAACCGAATATTTTCAATGTCAACATCTAAATCCATATCATCAAGTAAAATATCATTTTTAGGTGCCTTTTGTTCTTCTCCCTCTTGCTGAGAATTAGCCCTTTTCCTTTTCATTGTTAATTTATGGGAGTTTTCTAAACTTCCTTGAGGAGGATTTTTTTTTCCATCATCACCTGAATTGTTGCTTGAGGGTTTTCTTTGTTGGGTCATTGTAGACTGAGCATTTACTTTAGGCAAAATACTTATGTGAGAAACAACAGGTGACTAAGTGTTTCTATCACTTGAGGGTTTCCCTCTTTGCTTATAATGTTCTATAGTGCTCATGATTGTCTCTATGTCACGAGAATATTTATCAACACCTTGAATAGGAGGGTCATGACTATTGCCCTCTTTCTCCCCAAATGTGAGTGTATTGATCATTGTGGGGCTAAGCCCGACTGATACCATGTGATTATAAAAAACATGGTTAGGGTCAAACCATTTGATTTCTTCTGTAAACTTCAAATTAAACTGGTCAAAGTAAGAGGCATATTCATCAATTTTGGAAATTCCTCTCAAGAGAATTTCACCAATTTTTTAAGGCAGAGGAATAAACTATTTTTTCTTTCTTTCATAAAAAGCATGAAACCATAATTTATACCACCTCACCACCTCTATGATAAATAACTTATCTGACACATAATAAGGGAGATATATAGGCTTTTCATAAGAACAAAAAATCCTAATGATATTGTAGCTATCCATTTTCTCCAGAATTCATTTTTTATTCAAAAAGACAGATGCTTCCAATGAGAGCCTTGAAGTATCTTCTCCAAAGAGTAATTTCTTAAATTTAGAGACAAAATCATTGTAGATTTCATAAAAATAATGGATAACTTTCTGCCTCTAGAGAGCTTTGATGGGTGTTCTATATGCACTAAAAACACACTAAAAACCCTCAATTAAATTGTCAACCCAATGTAAGTAAACTTAGAGTTGTAGAAAAATATATGCCAAAGATAGAAGGGTTGATAATAATATAGTCTAACTAAGGAAGTGACTATCTAAGGCTAATCTATTCAAGCAAAGCTATATAATGAGAAAACCCTACTAAGCAACTTTAAACTATGTAACCTAAGTACTTTTGGATGAAGGATCGATGGATAGTTATAAGAAGACAAGTGAAAACCCTATTTGAAGAAAACTAGTTCAACAATAAGCAATAAGCAAAATCAAACTATTTTAAGCATAACAATAAGAAAATAACAAAATCAAACTACTTTAACTTGCCTACCTAAATTCAATGAGCAACTATCCTATGAAAGCAAGTAAATAAACAACTATACTATCAAACCAAGAATAGACAAGTAAGAAAGTAACCTATTAAAGCAAGTGAACAATTAACCACCCTAAGATAACTTCTACTGCAAGTAATCTAATTAAAACTTCTCATTGAACAACTATCTAACCTAAGAGACAAGTGGATTATATTCTTAATTCAAACTTCAAAACTATTTCTAATTCAGAAAAGGAAATCTATTTAATTGAAAGCAAGAAGAATTAACAACTAACCTTTAATCTATGATTATAAAACTTCTCTTTAACCTATCAAATCAAAAGACTATCTTTCCTACAACAACAAATAAAACTATCTTCTGATCTATGAAAGCAAGAAACTATCTTTAACCTATGAAAAACTCAAATATAGTGTTGGTGGTTGTGTGAATGTCTTCAGTGTCTGATAATATCTTGATGGCACTTGACAACAAAGGATAATTCAAACGGTATGAGCTCAACACTGATCTAATAGCAAAGTGAAATGTATGGATTAAACAATCCAATGAGAATTTAGCCATTACAGAAACAATGTTAATTACCCTGCATATTCATGGAATTATTAACAATCAACAATATAACGAGATTTTAATTGTATTTCTACGCTATGTAAGCAAACTTCATAATTAAATTCAATCATTAACTAAGAATTGTAATTGCAATCTAATTCTAGGAAAGAAAGTGCATAAAATGAAACTATTCTATATCTATCTTAGCAATTCAAAATGCAATAAGGAAAATGCTTAAAAACAAAAATTAAAGCATGACATATAAAAAGTAAACTAATGAATACATTAACTAACAACTAGTTAAGCAAGATCTATATAAAAATGGAATAAACAATCTATAATTAAAAATTGAAACTAATCCTATCCATCCATCAAATCCTTGTTAAATACGACATGCAATAAAACTCTGTTCTATTCTATTTCAAACTCCGTTTTAAATTTAATTCTAAAAGCATAAATAAAACACAATATAATATCTACTTGCACAAGGGGTTAGTCTATGAATTTGTAAATTCGTTCCTAACTACAAGATCAATGCATACTAACACAAGCCTTCATACCAACCTGCAAAAGAGAGTTAAAATGATTAAACTACAACAACAAATTAATTAACAAAGGAAAAATAACAATGCATGTACAGGAAATGAACAAGAGGCATCTAAACTATAAAATGAATAAATAACCTATAGAACAGTTACTAGACTGCTGGTGCCCCCCCCAACAAGTCATGGTCACTTTTCAAAGGCACACCACGAACTCAACAAATCGATTTCATCATTAAAACTCAAAAATGCAGTTTTATATAATTATGACAATGAAAAATGGCGAAACAGAGTAAAATTGTGTTTGTCTCCAATACACTGGTTCTTCTACTGCTTAACTTCTATCTGACCACCACGGTGGTATTTATAATATTTACAGACCAAGTGGTTGACCACAGGAGGGTTGAACCACTTCTAAAATTGGTAAATTACATTAATGGTGCCCTAACTGCCGAAATAGAGCGAGCCAATAATCACCCTGCTTAACAACTTAAATTGATTTGTCAAGAGTTCAATAGCTGGAGGGGGCAAGCATGAGAAAAACCCATGTTCTTGATTCGCCCACCACTGGCCTCCAATACCATAACCGCCAAATCGCCCACTATTTTTGTGCAGGATGCGATGCTAGATGCAGTGCCGGACCGGCTACCGGATCGAGTACTGGAAGGAGTTCCAGACTGAGTGCTAGAATTAGAAACGTGATGCGTTTTTGCCCTATAACACCAAAAAACATGAATTAGATCCTTGGAAACATAAAAACGTGATGAATTATACTCAATATCAACATTAAACACGAATCATACATACCTGGTGTAGATCATATCGTTTTGGCACAAATTTCTTCAAAAAGCTTCTCCAAAACATGAAAAACACATATGTACATTTGACAAAAGTGTCTAATAACTGTCATAAAATTGATCATATCTCAGGCCCAACATTACCCCCACACTTACGATTTTGCAGGTCCCACTGCAAACAAAAATAAATTACCCCTCGTGACTAGGCTTACTGAGGAGGATCAGCTTTGAAAGCCTCTCCTTCTTGCTGTGAATACTTTACCTTGTGCCTCTTGTGTTGCTTCAATTGTGCTCTGAGGCTACGGTTGGATTTGGTCATCTCATCAACCAACCGTTGAAGGGAGTTAACCTTTGCTCGAAGGACTACATTATCATGTTGAAGGTGTGTGTCTATTGTCTTCCTTTATTCCAACTGTTGGAGAAGATGATGGTTTTCTTTTTGTAGATTCTCAATGGATGGGGCAAAATCGGTGATCTCTGAGGGAAGCTTGTATCCTTTGAGGGATGTGGACAATCGATCATTTTTAGGATCTACGGTAGGCATGGGTGAAGTAGGAGTGATGGGGGATTGGTAAGGAGAGGTAGGTTCTGATTTTGTCTTTCTTAGAGGCTCTAATCCATCTGCTGAAACTTCCCTAAGTCTCTTGTGAGGGCTCTCAAGATCGGAGGACACTTGGATAAGATCCGAAGTAGGAAGGGGTTTTTCATAAGGTTTTTTTCTTGTGCTCCGGGTACTCTTTCGAAAGGGTCCTTTACCAAATCAATTGACTCCCCTCCTATTTGTGGGAACGATGGAAAAGTCTTGTTGAATCACTTCTTGGATCTTTTTAGGTGTAGGATCAAGAGATATTGAAGGTATCGGGGGGTTAACAATATGCTTCTTTTGGTCTTTTCTCTTGGTCTTTTTACCCGAGGAGGAAGAATGGATATCAACAAGTTTTTTGTATTGTTCTGGAAAAGAGAGGATTTGTGCAAGGGGGTTTGGAGTTCTTGGAGAGTGAGGCTTGGATGGAGAGATAGTTTTTAGGCTAAGTGGATTTTTGCCGGTCTTAATTGTCAAGTGAGGGTTTGCAAATTGATAGATAATGGCATCCCAAGTTTTCCCCTGTTTCTCTAATTCGGCTAGAACAAGGAGTTTGATCAAGCCACGGTGAAAGAGACTGTTGTGGGGGTTAGTCACATTCTTCCTCACTTGAGATGAAATCTTCTCCAAGCTTTTTAGAAAATAGAAGAGGAAGTTCAAAGGTTTGTTGAATAGAAAATGAGCCAGCAATCTGAAATGACAAGCTTTGAAAGTGGAGTATCTACCTTCACATGTAATCAACCTCGTGATAATGATGCGCGGGTTGATCAATTCCACCTTTATCCACTCCATAGAATATCCTTTTTCTCCTGAAATGTTCTGGAATTCGGGCTTAAAAACCCTGTTATAACTTGAGCGCAATAGTTGGTGGTTTTTGAAACATCTATCTCACATTCTTGGAAGCTTCGTGGCTGCAGCAATGGACTCTTATGAGACCTCAAAGGAAAGAAACCCCACGCGTGGTGTCTTCCCATCGAAACCGAGGGAAAATTGCATGGAGAGGCCGTCATCGTGGCCTTGCAAGTTAGACAAAAATGCCCCCCAACCTACGCGCAAAAACACCTCTCTGCATTGTGAAAATTCGGGAATGGAAAAAAGGTCTGCATAGGAAGAGGGTGCATACCTCCTAGGCATTGTGGCAGAGGTGAAATTCACCAGGCAAGGGCGTGATTGAGCCAAGAGATGGCCCGAATTGGGCACGGGCCAAACATAATTCAAACAGGGGAAGAAATGGCAGAGGCTGGGCACGATTTCTCAACGCAGGGCAAAGAAAATGGCAAGGGTGAATTGAGATAAAGGTTACCCAGCCTGATTTTGAATGCGCCTATAGTGGAGTAGGTTGCACACATGTGCGCACAAGATGCCATGTGTGGGAATTTTCGAATTCAAAGGCTCATTTTTGGGGGAAATGTAATGATGCGCAGTTAGATCAATGTCAAAGTATTTTGACTTGGACATTTTATCATGAACATATAAAGCATCTTCAATCAATTTCTTGCAACCAATTCAATTGAATGTAATTGATTTCTAGTTACCTGGAATCTAGGACATTTACTAGTGTGTAATTCATATGGCACTTCGTTTGGCACCTCATACGACATTTCATATGGCACCTCATACGGTACTTCATGCGGTGCCTCTGTGTTAAGTACATTTTCACCTCTTATAATGGATAGCCTGCAAATTTGAAGTGTTTTTGCCAATCACAGTGGTTAATGAGTAGAGGCATAATGCTCCCTTGTTGTTGATTTTTCCATCATGCTCACTCAATCCTCTTGCATATGACATATAATGTCAAACCTACAATGAATAGGTTATAGCAAGCATAAAACATGTATTTTCAATCCTACAATGTACAACTTGTAATGAAAGATAAATCGATAAAGAGTGGTCTATTAAGTATATGTTCAGTGATTTATAGCACACAGGAGTTTAACACTTCAAAAATAAAATGACTATTAATGTAATAACCCGTATCATGGAAATTATACAAAAACTCTTGCAAATATTTATTTCTCTTAGGCAATGATCATTTGTCATCTCATGAACCCCTCCCCCACACCTAAGTATTGTGACACCTCACAATCAAAAGTATAGGAAACCAGTCAGTACCCCCAATAACCGAAGATTTATAATATGTCAGGTGTAAAGACAAAGTTTCATAGATTGGCCCGACGAGACATTTAGGAGATGGCCCCATCTATAGGATAAGATATCCTATATATAGATAAGAAGAGATAGGCAAGAGAGTTTCAAGATAGTCTTAGAGTTATTTCCCAATGGCAAGTTTATGGAGTTCATTAACCTTAGCTTAACCACACATACTTCATGTCAGATTTGTCTGCAAGTAATGTCGTACATCAGGACAAGTTTAAATTTATTAATTATTTTTGTCAGATTACCATCCTCGCTGGGTAGAATGCCCTACTGCCAGCAAGCCTGTTCAGTACTCCAACAGGTTTAACTAGTCATACCACATGCCAGTACCCACTGCTAGCAGACCTGTTCAGTATCCCGACGGGTTAGCCTCTTACACCCTCAGAGACTGGCCCTCCATATTTTAAGATTTTAATATAAGATTGCTTTGTGAAAGAAGATGGGGGGACAACTCTGAAAACAACTTTTTTTTTTCAATTGGGATGGTATTTATGTTAGAGGATGACTTTCTGTTATATTATTAGTGATTGTCCTGATGTAAGGGGTACTTAAGAGGACGTGGCCTATCTAAAGATATGATATAATCAATCTATTTAGTGTGTAGTGGATGGTACCATTGCGAAATATCAGAAAGGTATCTCTAGGCTCAACTTACTTTCTTTTTTTGTAGTTATTGTGATGTTTCCATGACTAACCGCTAATTAGACCTCCTTGTTACTCTTTGATAAAGACACTTGACTCACTTACTTAGGTTTCTTGGAAAAACTGTACGAGAGACCTCTAGGCTTGATAGTTATGGTATCACTTCCTTATACAGTGGTTAAGAGTTTCAAGAGCAACTGCTTTAGAATGCCTTAAAAAATGAGAATTTTTGCAAAAATATGGCTAATTACAGTAAGTGAATATTTATTTGATGCTTTAGCAGACACAAAATTCAAGTGTAACAATGTTTTGAAGAAATATCCTTGAAACTGTGTACTCCTGGTGAAATAAATACTTATAGAAATCTTTAGAATTGCCTTATTAACAAAATTCAAAAAAACTATTTACATATATACAGTGGGAAATTTAAAAAAACTTTTCAAGAACAAGGGGGGACTTCCCCATCTACTAAGGCCAATGCTTTGTCAGTTGACATGACCTATAGAAAATCCTCTATGGACACGGGCTTATGATAAGATTTAAGTCGGTGTCCATTTACCACAAAGGAGACTTGTCCATCGTCATTTGTTTTAATTTTTATAGCTCCATTGTCATATACAGTGTCTACCTTGTAAGGGCCCAACCACCGGGTGGTGAATTTGCCTTTGAAGGTTTTGAATCAAGAATCAAACAACAGAGCCCAATCACCAGGTTGAAGTGCTTATTCTTAATAAACTTATCATGCCACTTGCTCCTATGGTTTTGGACTAATATCGTCCATTGGATGGCATCTTACCTAATTTCATCCAACTCATTCATTTGTAGGGCTCATTGCTTCTGAGTCTCATCTAAGTTCAATCCCAATTCCGCGGAAATACAGAAGGTCGTTACTTGGAATTCCATAGGTAGAAGTACTTGTTTCTCGTACACTAGCTCATAAGGGGTATGCCCAGTGCTATTCCTCCAGGTGGTCTGGTATGCCCACAAAGCTTCTGGGAGCCTATCAACCCAATCCGGGTGATGTACCTAAACAGTCTTGGTCAATATGGCTTTCAAAACTTTGTTTGTGGATTCTACCTGACCATTGGCTTGCGGGTGGTATGGAGAAGATTTATGGTGTTTAATCCCATATTTCTCTGTTAGCTCTCTCATCAGCTTGGAAGTGAATTGAGTGCCTTGGTCAGTAACAATTTCACGAGGGACACTGAAAGATGTCTTCATAGATGAATTCGACAATAGACTTCTCTGTAGCCTTGAATAGGGCTTTTGCCTCTACCCATTTGGTGACATAGTCTGTGCAAACCAAAATATAGTTCTTCCTATGGGACATGGGTGAAATTGGTCCTACAAAGTCGAGGGCCCATTTTTTGAAGGGTTCTATCATAACTTGGACACGCAAGGGAATTTATTCATTTGACGTAGGTCTTCCTATCCTTTGGAAACTATCACAACTTCTCACATACTTGGCAACATCTTTGAAAATGCTAGGCCAATAGCAACCCGAATGTAGCACCTTATATGCTGTGCGTTTGTCAGAAAAATGGCCACCACATGGTCCATCATGACAACTTCGTAGTATTTCAGGTACCTCATCCTCTCGGACACATCTACGAATAATCAAATCAGGACCTATGCGAAAAATATCATGACCAACCCAAGAGTAATTAGCACTCTGTATAATAATTTTCCACTTTTCATGAGGTGACAAATGAGACGGTAACTTCCTAGTAGCCAGATAGTTTGCCATATCCGCAAACCATGGGGTATTGACAGAGAGGGAAAAAATATGCTCATCTGGAAAACTACCATCTATAGGGATATCATGATCCAAAAATGAAGGTATTACTGATAAATTTGCAAGTTAGTTTACTGAACTTTTTGCATCGGATCGTTAAGAATGCGAAATACATAAACTTATTATCTTGTTTGTGGAATATCAAATGTGAATTTTACTTGATGCTTATTAATGAATAAAGTGATCAACCATTAATATCCATGCTGCAAATGAAGATAATAGAACAACAAAAAAAAAAGAAATAGAGATAAGAGGTTGATAACGGAGTTCACCTATCATTGGCTACGTCTCTGGGCCTGCTTCCAAGTGAAGGACCTCTTTATTGCTCTTTAAAATGCTCAAAGTTCTCTTACATAGGCTCTTTGCTGTTACATAATGTGCTTCAGATATGTTGTGAAAGACCTCCTTGCTCAGACTCAAGCATGCATCATCAAACTCCTCTTGAAAACATGACAACAATGCCTCTCAAAACATGAGAAAAGGCCAAAAAATACAAACTGCTCCTTCAATTCCCTGCATAAAAAAGTCTCCTACAAGATTCAAAAATCCTGGTTTATATAGATTTTGAGACTCATATGAGGAATCCCAACTTCCCTCAAGATCTGGCCTCTTTTTGGGATCAAATCCCCCTTCAAATGGCCCAAAATCCTCAAAAAATTCATTTTTTGGGCTAAATATCAGTCAAAGTCAACTAAAAATTATATAAACAGGCTTAAAAACCCACTTTTAACTTTAGGATAAGGTAAATCCCCCAAAGGACGGGCAAAAGCCCCCAAATAGGGTCACATAACACCATAAAACCATGGGCTGGGGCTTAGCCCCAACCCTTTTTCACCCACATAAAAATACATTACAATTTAAATAAATTAAAATGCATTTCATTTAATAAGTAACATGTGGGGCGTGTTGGTGTTAGTGCTCTCCTTAAGGCGCTTGGCTTGGTGGGTGGTCTTGGGTTCAAAACCCATGGACTCCCAAACATTTTTAACACTTTCCATTCGACCCTGACTGGGAGCCACATGGTAGCCCATGTTTGGGTCATGTGACACTTCTTCATTTGCTAGCAAAGTGCCACATGTCAACCTCTGAGTGGATCTTCCATCCACATCTGCCCAGTCAACTGCTGCCACATGTAACACTACCATTGGTCCAAGTCTGCATCATGAGGTGTCGTTGGTGATGTAATGATGTCGTCATGCTGACATCAACATTGAATTTTGAGAGTATGATAACTCTCGCATACAAAGGTCAGAGTATGATAACTCTCGCATACAACGTCCGTTTGAGAAAGTAAATATACTGCCAGAATCAGCGCGACGATCCGGTCACAATGGAATTGTTTTCATCCAATTATGAGAAATTTGATTTTTGATCATTTTCTGAGCCTGGGGAGCCTCCTGGATCATTCCTCCCCACTTTGGAAGCTTTTGGACCACCAAAAGTCTGTTTTTACTCAGGTAAGAAGTGAGGGTACTGCCTCCCCACTTTATCCTGTATCATCCATCATCTCTGCTGGAATAATGATCACCAGACTAATCACAACAAACACAAAAACTGAGATAGCATTGTTTATCAAAGTAATCATTTCATTTATCACACAATCATCTACAGTATTTGTCGCACTTTGCATCCATACACCACTGAACAACAAAAAACTAATCAACAATACCAAGTATGCAAATGAAAATGATAAAACATGATTCCCCTTTTGAATAGGAACAATAATCAAATTATGCAGCCAAACCTCATGCTGTACCCCTGGTGACACTTCAGGACTATTAGAATCATACTGAACCATCTCATGTTTAGCATCACTAATTCCCTGTTTTGTTACAGACATAAGTGTTAAGAATTTGCTTGCATTTACCATTCTTTTTAACTGCCCTGTAGCTGCAAAAGACCTGTCATTGCATTTACCATTCTCTTTAACTGTCCTGTAGCTGCAAAGGACCTGTTAGTTTTCATGCGATGAGTATGAACAATGTACTCCTTCCCATCTTTCTTGAAGGAATATTTATTTTCCTCCCTGTATAATATGGCTTTCCTATCATAAAGGTAGGAGCTTCCCAAGACAATCCCACATGTCCAGTGGCATGATATCAAGCTCTACTTCATCAACATAGTTAGAAGTGATTGCAAACTTAACTTTACATTGCTTGGTTACTTGTAATTAAAGACACCATATCCATCCCAATGGATATGGTTTAGGATGTGACTTATTTTCAAGTCCCAAGTTATTTACAACATCTTCAATGATTAGATTGGCTTGTGATCCACTGTCAACAAGAGTATCAACTTTAACACATAATGTTAAAACCCTTATGTGTTCATTCCTTACACCTCATCATCATTTGCATCAACAACCCATCCAGAAGAGCTAGTAATTTGCAACAAAAATTTATACCCGATTCCCATAGCTATAACCTTATATTCATACTCGGAATCTGATCCAAGATCCAATTGAACTGTCACAACTGTGGTATTCTTCCTTCCATGGTTAGCATACTTTGATTCAAGTCAGGATGCAAGACCCAACAATGATATTCATCATGTATTCCACTTTCTTAATGCTTAAAAGTAGATTCCTTTCTGTCGCTCTGTCTCTTCTCTTCTCTCTCCTTTTCCCCACATCCTTTCTTTTCCAAGTATATATAGAAACACTATCACCAACAATCCCTTTACTTGATTCAATGTGATTGGCTTGTACACATACTTCATCAAAGTTAGAAGGATTTTACATAAGAAGAGTGTGTTTAAGATATGTGAAACCATCATATTTTAGTAGTTCCTGCCCATACAAAGGAATACCCAAAATTGTAGTGTCCATTTAATTTAACATCAAATAATTAATCAAACATAAACTGTAATAGTAATATCTACTTGATTTCAGTAACTCAGTAATTTCTTATAAACTCAAACGACATAATGCATATAAATTTATCATAACTAATAATGATTCCATAAATAAAAATAAAACAAATACCAATTTAGAATGACCTTGGTCTGATGCTAACCCTCCGTTTCCACTTGCCTTGTTGACCGCTGGGTCAACTGCAAACATCGGCCCAAACCTTTGCCCTGACAAATAGGTAACTTCCTAGCTCCAGATATCATATGGATATCCCCGTCCCCTGCTCCTAAAAACCAGGCAAACTGGTGCCTGTACTGATCCAATCGGACTATAGAACTCAACTCTCCTCTATGCAATCCAAGAGAAACTTCCCTCACCCCAGAATTTTGTAAATTCTCAGAAAAGAATGCCTTCCACCCCAGGCTCTCCTTGGTCATACGTCTCTCAACACTCTCCTTTCATTACTTTCCTATCCATTTATTAATTATCTTATCCTTTTCTCATAGTTAATGCCCTTTATCCCATTATTCATTATTTTATCCATATATTTAATGTCCTATCCCTCCCGAATATGTGTTTAATTTAATAATATAATTTATTAACCCCCTTTAATTCCCTACTTAATTAATTAATTAATACCACATCAATTAACCTTGATACTATGAACAAGTAATTACTGGCCAATTAATTAGTTAATGTTACTTAAGAAATACCATTGTTTAGATAACTCTTAGGATAGTTAGATCATTAAATTAAATCTAATTAATAATACTATACATCTATTCTAAGTAGGGTCACATAATTCAAATTCAAATCTTTCTTATAAAATATTTGAGTATATTCTTGTACACCTTGACCTCAGGAATTTGCCTTTTAAACTCTACACCATCATTTCTTGCTACAAGCTAATGGATAAATTTGTTTCTTCAAAGCAGTGATAAAGTCATTCCAAAAAGAGATTGTTTTACCATTTTTTATTGATATCATCCTGTAGTTTTTCTTTTCCCACCATATGAGACTGCACTCTCCCAATTTGAGTCTTGCAAGTTGGATCTTTGTTTCATTATCAACAATCCTTTGTATCCTGCAATAGATTTCTAACTGTCTCACCCAATTATCTATATTTTCTGCATCTAATTCACCATCATAAGTGGGTAATTGAAACTTGAAATCTAACTTTAATAATGGCATACAAGAAGAATGATGAGTTTTTTGCTTATCCTGGGAGGAATGTATACTCTGTTTCCATTATTAGATATGAGGATGAAGGAGAAGAAGGTTCTGGAAGGTCCACCACCTCCAACTCTCCTTCTTCTCTTACTGAAGATTCAACTTCTTCAACTTTTGGATTCCTTCATTGACCTCTTTCATGATAAATATCCTCTACCATGGCTTCCATCAATTTAAATGCCTCAAAGAAATCGCCCCTCAGATGGCTATGACCTAGCTTCCCAGAATACATCTCTTGTTTAAGAGCCTCGAGTTGGCCTTCTCCTTGCTTTAGTTTTGCTCTAGTGAGCATCCAATAATTGCAATTCCTGTCAAACCTAAAAGAGTGTTCTATAAATTTTAGGCAAACTTGATCAAAAATGGTATGGTATATCTATAAATTTGCAAGTTAGTTTATCGTACTTTTGCATCGGATCGTCAAGAATGCGAAATACATAAACTTTATTATTTGTTGAGGAATATCAGCCCACTTTTACTTGATGTTTATTAATGAATAAAGAGATCAACGATTAATATCGATGTTGAAAATGAATAGAATAGAACAAAAAAAAAGAGAAATAGAGACAGAGGTTACTGATAACGGAGTTCACCAATCGTTGGCTATGTCTCCTGGCCCACTTCCAAGTGAAGGACCTCTTTATTGCCCTTTAAAATACTCAAAGTTCTCTTACATAGGCTCTTTGCCGTTACATAATGTGCATCAAATATTCTGTGCAAGACCTCCTTGCCTAGATTCAAGCATGCATCATCCAACTCCTTCCTCAAAACATGGCAACAATGCTCAAAACATGAGAAAAGCCAAAATACAAACTGCTCCTTCAAATCCCTGCATCAAAGTCTCCTACAAGCTTCAAAAGCCTGGTTTATATAGGATTTTGAGGCTCAGATCAGAATCCAAAACTTCCCAAGATATATGACCCTTAGATCAACCTCTTCAAATGACCCCAAACTCAAAACACTTCTGCTAAATATGAGTCAAAATCAATTTAAAATTACATAAACAGGCTTAAAACCCACTTTTAACTTTAGGATAAGTTTAAGTCCCCAAAGGACGGGCGCACGCCCCCAAATAGGGGTCACATAACACCATAGAACCATGGGTTGGGGATTAGCCCCAACCTTTTGAATCCCATATAACAATACATTATAATTTAAATAAATTAAAATGCATTTCATTTAACAAGAGACATGTGGGGAACGTTGGTGTTAGTGCTCTCCTTAAGGCGCTTGAATTGGTGGGTGGTCTTGGGTTCAAAACCCAGACTCCAAAACAATTTTAAACACTTTGCCATTCGGACTCGACTGGTGTGACGTAGCCCATACTAGCTAATGGCACTTCTTCATTTTCCAACAAAGTGCCACATACAACCTCTGATTGGATCTGTCATCCACATCTACCCAACCAACTGCTACCACATGTCACACTGCCATGTCCAAGTCTGCTTCTATGAGGTGTCACAGGATAAAAGTATGTCAGATCACAACATTGACTTTTTAAGCAAATTCTTTGACTTTTAGTCGCTTTTTGAGAAAACGACTGAGTAATAAGACATTATGTTCCTCACATACAACGTCTGTTTGAGGAAGTAAATATAATTCTCCGAAATCAGCATGACGAGCTAGTCACAATGGAATTGGTTTCATCCACTTGTAGAACTTTGATTTTGGAGCATTTTCTAATCTTGGGGTTTCCCTGACCAATTCCTCCCACTTTGGAATCTTTGGACCACCGTTAGCACTCTCAAAATGTACTGGTAAATTTTGGCACTTTTTCTAGATTTCCCATTTTGTCGATCTTTAACCAGTGTCACGATCTCCAATTGTTTCCAGATATTTTTGACAAAATCCCATTGATTTCATTTTCCCAAAGACTCCTATGAATCTACCTTCTGATCTACATTCCCAAAACTCTGTTATTAGAGCCTAAAACCCTAGTTTTATGCCTCTTAGATTTAGAAATATATATATATATATATATATATATATATATATATATATATATATATATATAGTTATTTTAACCAAAATATGGTGTGTGCTTTAAGTGTCCTAAACTTATTCAAATTCAGACCACAAGCCACAAGTTGACACATAGCCCAAGCCATATGTCAATCTATATGCCACGCAACAAAGTAAATCCACATACAAACGCCAAGATCCATTTCATATAATCCATCGAAATTTAAGCCTGAAGTCCAGTTATCACTCCAACGCTCCAACTTCCATTCGATCCACAGACTTAAGTAAAACAATTGACACATCAGTTAAACACAAGTCATCAAAACGCAAGTGCCAGCTCCATTCTTTTCATTAGTTGAAAGGTGCCCGAAATTTTGCAGATGGCGTTTTGAAATTTGATTGTTGGTAGATTTTGTTTCTTAAGTTACCAAGGAGAAATGGATGCTGGCGTTGGTGAGCTATGATGCACTCAAGAATGATACTGTTATTTCCTCTGTCGATCTCCCTCAGGGTTTACAAGTGTTGAATCCATTGTGGAAATCTCACTTTCTCTTCCGCGTTTTCTCAGCAGAGTCACTTGTTCCCAGGCATGAGCTAGCATTCTCGGATATACTATGGAAAGGCACACTGTTTCCAAGTTGATTGGTTCACCCCCAGGATATGTAGGCTACACTGAAGGAGGGAAACTAACTGAAGTTGTTAGGAGACGCCCTTATACGGTTGTCCTTTTCGATGAAATTGAAAAGGCTCACCCAAACGTCTTCAATATGGTGCTTCAAATCCTAGAAGATGGAAGACTGACAGATAGCAAAGGCAGGACTATGGACTTTAAGAATACCCTTTTGATCATGAATTCTAATGTTGGGAGTAGTTTGATTGAGAAGGGAGGCTATGGAATTTGTTTCCATCTTGATTATGATGAGAAAGACAGTAGCTACACAAGGATCAAAAGTCTTTTCAATGAAGAGCTGAAGAAATATTCTCTACCTAAGTTCCTGAATCAGCTAGATGAGATGATTGTGTTTAGACAAATCACAAAGACAGAGGTGAAAGAGATTGTATATATAATGTTGAAAGAGGTCTTTGAATGGCTTAAAACACAAGAAATTGGTCTTCAAGTAATAGAGCGGTTCACAGACCGAGTTGTAGATGAAGGTTATAATCCCAGCTATGGTGCAAGGCCACTCTGTAGGGAAATTATGAGGTTATTAGAGGATAGTCTGGCTGAAAAAATGCTTGCTGGTGATTTCAAAGAGGGTGATTCAGCTATAGTTGATGTGGATGGTGAAGGAAACGTTGTTGTCTTGATTGGAAAGACTGTCACAGTCAAGTGGCATGGAAAGCCTATTTTTATTAGATACGCACTGAATATGACATCCAGTTGGCAAATAGTGTAAATGTTAATTCTCTGCGTTATACTCAGGAAGATTCAACAAGGGTTTTAAATCCAGAATGGCTTGTTGTAGTTGGTGTTTGTATCCACCTTGGTTTTGTTCCTTTGCCCAATGTTGGAAATTATGGAGAGAAAGAGGGCCATCTCAATTCGCTGGTGTTGATATTTTTGTCAGTACAGTGGACCCTCTGAAGGATCCCCCTCTTGTCACAACAAATACTGTCCTGTCTATCCTTGTTGTGTATTATCCCGTTGATAAAGTTTCATGCTATTTTTCTAATGATGGAGCAACAATGTTGAATTTTGAAATCCTTTCAGAAACTTTAGAATTTGAAAGGAAGTGGGTGCCATTTTGCAAAAAATACAGCCTTCATTTGTTAAAGAACGAAGAGCAATAAAGAGTAATAAAGGAAAGATACAAGACTCTGTCTGATAATTTCGCAGAAACAAATGCTGCATTTGAAAAGATGGCTTGTGAAAGTGTCAAGGACAAGAAGAGGAAAAAAAAAATCACCAAAGACTATAACAATCTATGGTGGTTAGCAAAACGCCTTAAGAGGAAGATTAGAAAATTGAAGCAAAAGCAAAAGTCACACCCAGATCTGCAAGTGCTAGCTCAGGTTGCTGTGAATATGCAAGGGGATAAAGTAGAGACACACTGAGTTTTTGATAGAACCACAGTTTTGGAGGTGAAAGTTCATTTTGGGCCAAGGGAGAGCTTTCACCAGCGCACATGGCAATTTTACAACCAGTTAGCTGGTGAAAGGCAACGCTTTCACCAACTAACCGACGAATCATAAGGTGAGTTAGCTGGTGAAAGAACAAAAAACATTTTTGAAAGCTAAGGATGGAGAAGGGTGATTTTCATAGGATTTAAAGAGGTTCCAGAACATTAAAGGATTAACAACTTGGTCAAAGAAATACTCAGCATCAGAGATTCGTGGGAGTTTTGAAAACCACATACTAAATTGATCTCCTAAAGTGTCGACTATGAGTAACTGAAGAAATCCAGCTGCCAAGATAGGTGCCTTTGCCATGTTTCATGACACAACAGATTCCATAAGATGAAGAGTACAGATGTCAAATTTTGAGATGGAAGACAATTCGAATGCTAGTCTAGCCATTAAGTCTTTGATATCGATTTGCTTAGTTAATTTGATTTTCTATTTTTAGATACAGATCCAAGTTTTCAGGATCTTAAAAACTGATTGTAAAAGGCTATAAATGCCTATCTTTTCTAAGAGACAAGGGTTCAAACTGGGAATATTTTTTTGTGCTACTGTATAGACTCTTATTTACAGAATAAAATTACAGTCTCCTTTCGTTTTCAATATCAGAAATGTCCATGTTTCCCTTTCTGTACTTTATTTCAGTTTATCTTAGCTTATGAAGACTATTATCTCTTTATTGAGCTCATAGACTTGAAGTGAAGGATTTCTTTCTATCTTGCATTAATCCCTACATTCATTTGTATTTGGCAATCAAGATTAGTGTTCTTCATCCTCTCCTTTCAAATTACTTGATCTGATTATTGTTTCCTGAAAGTACTGTTTCTTTAGATGTATGATGAGTTGTTTATTACATTGATCATTTAAGACCCCATTGTTCCAAACATACCTACACATTATTTTTAAGTTACCAAGCATCCTTAGTCTACAACCCTAAGGAGTTTCTTGGAGTGATAACACCACCAAAAGTCTGTTTTTACTCAGGTAAGAAGTGAGGGTACTGCCTTCCCACTTTGCCCTGTATCATCCATCGTCTCTGCTAGAATAATGATCACCTGACTAATCACAACAAACATGAAAACTGAGATAGCATTGTTTATCAAAGTAATCATTTCATTTATCGCACAATCATCTACATTCTTTGCCGCACTTTGCAGCCATACACCATTAAACAACAACAAACTAATCAACAATACTGACTATGCAAATGAAAATGACAAAACATGCTTCCCCTTTTGAACAGAAACAATAATCAAATTATGTAGCTGAACCTCATGCTGTACCCCTGGTGACACTTCATGATTGTTAGAATCATACCGAACCATCTCATGTTTAGCATCACTAATTCCCTATTTTGTTACAGACATAAGTGTTAAGCTTTTGCTTTCATTTACCATTATTTTTAACTGCCCTGTAGCTGCAAAAGACTTGTCAGTTTTCATTCGATGAGCATGAACAATGTACTCCTTCCCATCTTTCTTGAAGCAATATTTATTTTCCTCCCTGCAGAATATGGCTTTCCTATCATAAAGGTAGGGGCTTCCCAAGACAATCCCACATATGTCTAGTGGCACGATATCAAGCTCTACTTCATCATCATAGTTAGAAGTGATTGCAAACTTGATTTTACATTGCTTGGTTACTTGTAAATTGTTATCACCACATATCCATCCCAATGGATATGGTTTAGGATGTGACTTAGTTTCAAGTCCCAAGTTATTTACAACATCTTCACTGATTATATTGGCTTGTGATCCACTGTCTACAAGAGTATCAACTTTAACATTATGTGTTATAATCCTTATGTGGAAAAGTTCATTCCTTTTACACTCATCATTTACATCAACTAATCTAGAAGAGATAGTACTTGCAACAAAATTTATACCTCGGATTCCCATAGCTACAACCTGTGTCTCATCACCAGAATCTGATCCAAGATCCACTTGAACTGTCGCAGTTGTGGTATTCTTCCTTCCATGGTTGGCATACTGCTTTGGCTTCAATTCAGGATGCAAGACCCAACAACAATCTTCATCATGGACCACTTTCTTGCAATGCTTGCAAGTAGGCTTCTCCTTTCTTGTTGTGGCTGTCTTCTTCTCTTTCTCTCTCCCTTTCCCTACATCCTTTCTTTGCCAAGTATCTGTAGAAACACTATCACCAACATTCCCTTTACTGGATTCAATGTGAATGGTTTGTACAGATACTTCATCAAAGTTAGAAGGATTTAGCATAAGAAGAGTGTGCTTAAGATAAGAATGTAAACCACTGATATATTTTAGGAGTGTCTCCTGTGTATACAAAGGAATACCCAAATTTAAATCTTTCTTACGAAATATTTGAGTATATTCTTGTACACTTTGACCTTTAACTTGCCTTAAACTTTGCCAATTCATCATTTCTTGTTGCATGTAAGCTAATGGATAGAATTGTTTCTTCAAAGCAGTGATAAAGTCATTCCAGGAAGAGATTGTTTTACCATTTTTATTGAGATCATCCTTAGTTTTGATTTCCCACCATATGAGAGTTGTGCCTCCCAATTTTTGGCCTTGCAAGTTGGATCTTTTTTTCATCATCAACAATCCTTTGTATCCTGCAATATACTTCTAATTGTCTCACCCAATTATCTAGCTTTTCTGCATCTAATTCACCATCATAAGTGGGTAATTGAAACTTTACATCTAACTTTAATAACGACATATCAGAAGAATGATGAGTTTTTTTGCTTATCCTTGGAGGAATGTACACTTGCTTCATTATTAGATGATGAGGATGAAGGAGAAGAAGGTTCTGAAGGTCCACCACCTCCAACTCCTCCTTCTGTTCTTACCGAAGATCCACCTTCTTCAAATTTTGAATTCCTTCGTTGACCTCTTTCATGATAAAGCTCCTCTACCATGGCTTGCATCAATTTAAGGGGAGAGGAAAGTAGTCTTTTAGAGTGTCTTTGTTGAGTTCCCGGAAATCAACACAAATTATCCATTTTCTAGTCACTTTCTTTGGAACTGCTACAAGCAGGTATACCCACTCACTGTCGAAGATGGGATAAATAAATCTGACATTTAACAACTTTTGGATCTCCTCCTTGACTATATCTTTAAGTTTTGGATTCATCCTTCTCTGGGGTTGCCTAACAAGTGTTAATTCCCCTTGGGTATATATGTGATGGATGCATGTGTCGGGGTGTATACCCTTCATGTCAGTGCATTCCCAGGAAAATGCTCCTGATTGTTCTTTAAGGATATCTACTAATTGTTTCTATTGGTTTGCATCTAGCCCGGAATTTATATGTGAAAATTTCCCTGGACTAATCTCGTAGGGCATAGTATAAGACATGGAAGACTCATCTATCACGAAAATAAAAGATGTCGAAGAAAAAATGGATGAGTCTAATTGTTCTTGAAATTCTTCCCCAAATATGTACTCAAATTGGGGAAAAGATTGTGGACAATCCACACATGTGATAACATAAATGAACTAGTTTAGCACATTTTCTTTTGTGTTCTCCTAAATCGATGGCGCGACTACACTCCTACATACCCCGCAGGGTCTCTGCGCCTGACCTCCCGGTCTTAAGGATCATTCAAATTCTCATACGAGCCGAAGTAGGTCTTTGGACTCCCAATGGAATCCCTGTGAAAAACCCGATCAACAGGTCCTTTCTTCACCCTATCAAGGCCTCTGCACTCACCTGTGACTTTTCCCGATCTTAATTTTAGGGTTTTCGGGGTTTCTTCCTTTCCGCTATCAAGATTTCCTGTACTCTCTGGTCCACACGACCGTGCTCACAAGACCGCAACCCTATACCTTTCTATCGGGGTTTTGGACTTAAATTTCCCGATGCTTTCCAATCCCCGTTATCCCTCCAGGATAAGCTCCTGGTCCACGTGACCCATATCTCACAAGACCATAGCCTTTCTCCCCATCGGGGTTTCAGACTTTTCAATGCCAAAATGCAAACATCCTCAAGACTCACGATTCCTCGAATCCCGACGTGCTCTCTACACGTTAGCCCTCCTGGCTAGACTCCTGGCCAATATGACCACCATCCCCGTGACCTCAGTCTTATCCCTCGTTGGGGTTTCGGGGTTTCCAATGCCAAAATGCATATGCCCACGGGATTCTCGATTCCTTGAATCCCGACTCCCCGCTATACCGACAGCTGCCCCCCACACAACGAAGCTTCCCACTTCTCTGATATGCTGACAGCTGGCTCCCACTCATCGAGGTTCCAGGGTTTGTGATTCCAAAATGCACAAACACCTTGTCACCAGGATCCCCGATATCCCGATGACCCAAACACCGATGGACAACCTCCTTGTCAGGACTTTTCCTGATGGCTCCGGTTGCTTCCACGTGTCCTCCCAGGATGGACGGTCCTGATTTACTCTCGGGACTTCGAGACTTCTGATGTACCGAATCTCACGTCCTCAGGAACTCCGATCTCCCGATGCTGAATATCCCGACTCTCTATGGATTTCTGACACCTGTCTCCCCAACGGACGGCTAAGATTTTGCCGGGGTTTTCAAAGTGGACTTACCTGATCTTATGTTCATGGGAATGCCAATATCTCGACTCCCGATGCCTCGATCTCCGCCATGTGTCTCCACTAACGGACAATCCAGATCTTCCCGGTGTTTCGAGACTTGAAGTGTCTCGACTTTCTCGACCTCGAGAATCTCGATATGCAGATGGCTGGAATCCCAATGGTAACCCTCGTGCAGCTCCTGTCCGATCCGACGGCTGACGGGTACCTACTCCAGATATGATGGCCCAGATCCTTTCTCCTGGACGCTTACTCCAGAGGCTAAAATCTGATCATCTTCTCCCGATCCAACGACTGACGGGTATCTGAGTGAGATCCGACGACTGACGGTCTCTTCCTTCTGTGCGCTTCTCCTGACACCTTCCTAGACATGAAAACCAACGGTCCAAATCTCTCATT
>SNQJ01S0094744.1:0-31964 GCA_010110895.2 Picea sitchensis | reverse complement strand
CCAACAAAAAACTTGTCCTCCACTCACTCTACCACTCTATTCCCATCGGTCACAACACGCCATATGTTACCTCTCGTCGATCACCACATGCCACCTATCACCTCCCACCTACACATCATTCCCAGCCTACACTCCACCTACTTCCCCTCTCCAACTACTCTCCTTACACCTGTCACCTCCACTCACATTCCCGATTCCTCTCTCCATGTCATCCTCATCCACTCATCCCTTCTCCCTATTGGATGCTTGCCTCCACGTCTTCCCTCATGATCACCTAACCGTCAACTATTTCAAAATAAACCTGCGCCAAGCTAGCTGTCTAGTTACCACCACCATCACTCATCTTCAACTACAAGAGAATTTCCAGTAAAGTTGTCCAAAGGTACGAATGGCAGCTAACGGGTGAAAACAGAGTGCACTTAGCTGTCGAAATCTCTGTTACAGACATAGAATTAAGTCTCAGTCCCAGATCGATGCAAATTGGTTCTAGGACACTTCAGAAGAAATACCTCTTCCTCAAGCAGATAATGTGAAGATCTGTCAACACAATCAGTTATCCTCCAGATGCCTTAAACAAATTGCACGCATGTCGGTGCTCGATGCAAAACTATGTTCTTTCACTCCCAGTCTTTTCTTGTCAGTCCCAGTTCATTCCAGTGCATGCATCAATCCAG
Organism: Picea sitchensis; assembly: GCA_010110895.2. NCBI lineage: Eukaryota > Viridiplantae > Streptophyta > Pinopsida > Pinales > Pinaceae > Picea > Picea sitchensis. The sequence goes on along the minus strand of SNQJ01S0094744.1, from coordinate 31,290 downwards.
TCTCATTGCCAGTAACAGTTTTTTAGTTGTTCAATTGCATGATTCTTTCAGATTAATTTAATAAGTGGTATTTTTCATGTGATAAGAACCACTCTTTTTTATTAAGTCAAGTGTGAAGTATACATTTTTGTACTCTATCAGTGTTTTATTTAAGTTAATAAATTGTTGTACAACTAGTAATCGACAGTTAAATCTTAGTCCCAGATGGACGAGAACCTCTGCAACTTTGATAAATAGGCAGTTTTTGTATGTTTTAGGGGTTGGGAGTTTTTTGGAGAAAAATAGAAGCATCAACAAAGGCTGGATCTATTCAGATAGCTGTAAAGTTCTCGACCTAGTGAATATATGTTGATGACAGTTGTGTTCCCTTACTTAAACCTTTATGTGTTTATTCTTGTCTTGAATGCTAATTTTGTGATGTGTGCAATGTACATTTCCTTATTCTTTCAGCCACGGTTTTAGTTTATTTGTTAACTGATTATGTAACCTGTTATACAACTGTTGTTTATTGAATAGATTAACTAATCGATCACCTCTTGGATGATTTGAAATCTAGATTTTTGTTGAAGTTTTAAGATATTAGTTTAAGTCTTCATTTCTCATATAGCGAGTGATGCATTGCATTGTTGGCTATTGTCTCCTGTGTCTTCCTTTAATATCCCCAACTGTCTATTAATACCCATACCATTAGCAAAGGAGAACCTACTTTTATACTGCATGGCTTGTTCAATGATAGTACCATATTTGAAAACCTATCCTTAAGCTGACCAACAAAACCAACTTATCAAAAAACCAAGCATTATAAACTTGAGGTGGCCTAGCTTTTCCCTTTAGCAGTCAGGTGTAGACTTTAGGACCAACACCTTCTGGCACCATTGTCGGGGACAGAGAAAATAAATATGTTTCCCTGGGAGAACGACATTGATCAACTATGACCTTTGATGGTGAACACAGATCAGACATAGACAAACTGCCATCTTTCACCTGGCGACTCCACTGAGTAGAATTTAAGAAAGAAATACTGGCGCCCAGAAAAGGACTCAACAGATCCAAATATGAACACATAAAATCCACCAAGGTTCATCTTAACCCTAATAAGGACACAATAGTCTCTGAGCTAGAAAGGAAACTAAGGAAATCCACCATAGCTCAGAGATATAGCTCTCCCCTCAAGGAAAAAATTGCACACAAAGAGTCTACTTCCTTTCAACGTCACAAGCAACTTGAACTTGCTAGACCTAAGAATCATAATTCTAAGGAACCTCAAACATCTTCAACTCCTAACTCTACTTCATCATCCAATATAACATCCACCCCTATAGCTCCCATAAATCTTCAGATTCCTATCGCCCAAGCCATGGTTTCTAACAAGATGGATGTCATAATTGCTGCAATATATGCACCCCTAGTTCTACCTGTAGTCTTACATGCACTCCCAGCCACAAATTACATGAAATATTTACCAATATATAATGGGGAAGGTGATGTCATTGCTGAGGAACATCTGGTATCCTTCTACATCTTTGCATACAACTTTAACATTGAATATGCAGATGTGTGGATGAAGTTGTTTGTACAGAGTCTGGATGGGGAAGTAAGGAAATGGTTCTGGGGTCTTCCTCTAGCCTCCATTGCAGATATTGAGGGATTAGATGAATCTTTCATAAATCAATGGGGATATAGGAGAGATTATCTCTACTACATCACTGAGTTTGGGTCTCTAAAGAGAAAGAATGATGAATCTATTTCAAACTTCACCAAGAGATTCAATAAGATGTATGGTAGAATCCCAAATGAGATCAAACCAACTAAATCCTTTGGAAAGATCACTTATGCCAATGCATTTGATGCATATTTCTCCCTTCTGTTGAGGGAGAGAAGATCCACCACCTTGTTGTCCATGCAGGAAGCAACCATTGAGTTTGAATCCAACATCTTGGCATCAGATAGGTTAAATACTAGAACTGATAAAGACAAGAAGAAACAAAGAGAATATTCTCTGCCTCCTCTAACCTAGCCACGTCTGATCCAAAAATTGTTGAAATAACCAAAAATTTGAAGGATCCGACATCTGAAATAGCTAATATGAAATGGGAATATAAACAACCAAACATAGATTTTCAAGGGGTTGGAACTAGAAATACAAACCAGATTAGAAGGCCTAATGATGCACCTCAGATAATGTAGAGAGAAAGGAGGAATGTTGATGATCAAAGGGTAGCACCTCCTTTCCAAAACAATCATATTGAGGAGATAGATGCATAAAATGATGTTATATAGGATACTGTTGTACTTTTCAATGAAACATATTATTATACCAGTCACTTAACGCAGAAAGAATATGAGGTAGCACAACTGTGAAATTAGTTTGATAATCAGATAGGGGAAGAGGGAGTTATTCAAGTCCAACCCCATAAAAAATATGATTTGAGGAAAAGAACGGGGGCTCCCAAAGCCACTACCTCTAATTAAAAAAAATAGGCTAAAGTTCCTCGCAAGACAAATCCAAGTAAAGGTATGTCATCTAAAGCTCAAAAACTTCCCCCATCTAAACCTGTAGTCCCTAAAATAAAGGAAGCTGATAGGCCACCATCCTCTTTCAGCCTAGAACATGAGTTGAGAAAGATCAAGATCCATGTTCCTTTGAAAAAATTGATGAAGAATGAACCTTTCAAAAAATATATCATGAAAGTTCGACATTCAACTACTCCTATTGTGTCTTCTGATGTAATTAGTCTGCAGGATGAAAACCCAACCATTACTGTGGGTCCACACATTGAGGATGGATCTGATGCTTCTCCACCATTCTATATATCTTTAAATGTCCATGATAAGATCTTGCATAACTTTCTTATGGACTCAGGAGCCTCACACAATGTTATGCCCAAAGTTGTTATGGAAGAACTAGGTCTGGAGATCACCAAACCTTACCATGACCTGTACTCCTTTGATTCTAAGAAAGAAAAATGTCTGGGAGTAATTAAGGATATGGTGGTTTTTTTGGCACAATTACTCATGAAGAGTGTAGTGATGGACATTGTGGTGGATGACATTCCCCCAAAGTTTGGTATGCTCTTATCCAGAACTTGGGCTAAGAAGGTTGGAGGATCATTACAAATGGACCTCACTTATGCCACCATCCCTGTGTTTGGAGGAGAACATAGGAGGTTATATAGAGAGGTAAGTTTAGCCTACATCGTCAGTTCCCATTATAACCCAAGCAATCACCCCATTTATGTTGTTGAGGATGAGATTGGTTCATTTGTTTTTCATTTAAATGAGGATGAACCTGAAATATCAGTTAGCCAACGCAAAGATCAACCACTCACAGGTCAGAAAAAAGAAGTATGGAATATGTATTTTGATGGCTCTTCATTAAAGGAAGGATCAGGTGCAGGTATACTCCTTATTTCCCCTTCAGAAGAGGTAATAACACTCTTTTATAAGATGGAGTTTGAAACTACTAACAATATAGCTGAATATGAACCTCTGATGCTAGGATTGAGGGTTGCCAAAGACATGGCCATTGATTGTCTAGCATTTTTTGGTGATTCCTAGTTGATCATCAATCAAGTTAAGAACATCTATCAAGATAAACAACATAGGCTCAAGCAATACAAAAACAAGGTATGGGACCTGATCGACAATTTATTTCTAGCATTCAACATATCCTTCATCCCCAGAGAGAAAAATCAGAAGACATATTCTCTAGCCTTAGTTTCCATCACTTTCATACCTCCCATTGGTCCAAATATCAAATATCAAGTGGAGATTAGACACATAACAACCATACCAGACAACATAAAGCACTAGAAAGTCTTTAGTGATGATATAGAGTTTTAGATATTTCTACACACCATTGATGAATTCTCCAATATCTCAATCAACCAAGAAATCCAAGAAGGTGAAAGTAATGAATTAGAAGATTAGCAAACATCTCATTTGCTAAAGACATCATCTGGCCACGATATTTTGGAGCTTAAAACCAATCACATTCCAAGAGGAATAGTGGCATTGTAAATGTTGTTTGACAATAATGATGTTTACAGAGAAGCTTCCATGAAGAAACAAGAAGAAGAGGTAACATATTGCAATATTGGGACCACTGAGAATCCCAATATCATCAAGCTGTCCAAAGCATTAGCTACAGAACAAAAGGACAGTTATGTCAGTCTCATCAAAAAGTTTGATGATACTTTTTCATGGTCCTATGAATATTTAAAGACATTTGACCCTGAGATCATCCAACATAAGATCCTTGTAAAGGCTGGCTCCAAACCATTCAGACATAAGATTTGGAAATTTAATCCCATGCTAATGTCCATAATTGAGAAAGAGTTGAAACAAATGCTAGATTCAAGGATTATTGTACCATTGAGGTACTCAAACTGGGTGGCCAATTTGGTACATGTGAGGAAGAAGAATAGGGAGATACGCTTGTGTGTTGATTTCATAAATCTCAAAAAGTGTTCTCTAAAGGAAAATTACCCCCTCCCCAAGATGGATCATATTTTACAGAGGGTGGTAGGTGCCTACAAAATTTCCTTGTTAGATGGATACTCTAGTTATAACCAAATAGCAGTGTGTGAAGAGGACAAATAAAAAATGACATTCACCACCCCATGGGGAACATTCATGTACGGCAAGATTCCTTTTGGGATGATGAACACAAGGGCCACTTATCAGAGGGCCATGGACATAGCTTTCGTGGGGGAAAAAGAAAAATTTATGGTTATATACTTGGATGACATCACTAGTTTCTCCAAATATGATGATGAACATTTGTAGCATCTTGAGAAGGTTTTCAGGAAATTGAGGAGATATGGAATATTTCTGAATCCTAGGATGTCTGACTTTTCCATGCCAGAAGGAAAGATCCTGGGCCACATCATATCAGCAGGAGGTATAAAAATCCATTCGAAGCGATTTTATTCCATTCAAGAGATTGAAATACCCAGAAATAAAAAGGCTATCCAGTCTTTTATTGGTAAGATAAACTTCCTGAGGTGCTTTGTGCCAAAGTTTTGCCAAAACCCTAAATCCTATCACTAATATGTTGAAGAAATATGTTGTGATAAAACGATCATTAGAGGAAAAATCAACATTCCAAAATATCAAGTAGGATTTAGTTGAAGCCCCTGTATTATCTAGCCCTGACTATACCAAATATTTCTTCATCTTCTCTTTCACTTCCAAGGAGACCATTGTTGTTGTACAACTGAAGAAAAATGAAGAAGGGCATGAACAACCCATAGTCGTTTTTAGAAAATCTCTATGAGATGTTGAGATGAAGTATGATATATTAGAAATGAAGGCTTATGCGCTGGTCAAAGCACTCAAGGCCTTTAGGGTACATGTGTTACAGTCTAACATAACAACCTTTGTTCCTAGCAACAATGTCAAAGAGATTCTGGTCCAACCAGACAGTGAGGGGAAAAGAGGGAAGTGGATTGTCAAACTATTGGAGTATGAATTGCACATAAAACCCACCAAGATGATAAAGGGACAAGGACTTTCCAATTTCTTATCAGAATCAAACTATAAGGTGCTTGAATTACATGAAATATTCACCCAATCAGATGCACCCATCATACAGCCTAGACAAGACAACTTGCAGGTATTTGAAAATTACTCCTCTTCACCTTGGTATAGAAACATCATTTATTTTCTACATCATTTTGAATGTCCACCAAATGTGAAGAAGACAAAGGCCAGGTCTCTCAAATTGAAGGCTATCAAATTATGTATTTCAAACTAGAGCTTGTATTGGAGGGATCTTGTTGGCATCCTGTTAAAATTCCTTGATCAAAATGAAGCCAAATAAGTCACAATAGAAATGCATAGAGGAGTATGTGGAGGACAGTAGCACTGGAAGGCCACAACTCTCAATATCCTAAGGGTAGGGTACTACTGGCCCACCCTTTTCTCTGATGTATTTTCTACTATGAGGGCCTGTAATGAATGTAATATATTTGCAGGAAAACATAAGTTACTATCACTACCCATGAAACCTATCACTACTAGTGGTCCATTTCAACAATGGGGGTTAGACTTCATAGGTGAGATAAATCCACCCTCCAATGGGAAATACAAGTGGATTCTCACTGCCACTGAATATTTCACCAAGTGGATCGAGGCTGTGCCCACTAGGAATGCCACTTACAAGGTGATCATGAATTTCCTGGAAACCAATATTTTTACTAGAGTTGGCTGCCCCAACAAGATTATAACAAACAATGCCCAAGCATTCAAGTCCAAATCCATGACTGAATTATGTGGCAGTCATAACATTTCCTTGAAACATTCCACTGCCTATTACCCTCAGGGGAATGGTTTGGCAGAGTCATCAAACAAAAATCTCATCAGGATTATCAAGAAGTTGTTGACCAAAAACAAGAAATCTTGGGACTCTAAACTCAAGTATGCTTTGTGGGCTGACATAATCAACACCAATAAGTCTTTGGAAACCTTGCCATTTCAGTTTGTCTATGGCGTAGACGTTGTTTTTCCCACCCATCTTGGTATACAAGTCCTAAAATTCTTACATGAAGAGATTGAGGAGCCAAATGACATCCAAAGGAGAATCTTCCAGATTATAGAGGTTCAACAAAAGAGATAAGAACTGGATCAGAGGACTGAATCATACCAAAGAAAGATCAAATCAGCCTTTGATAAGAAAACCAAGAAGGAGATCTTTCAAGAAGGTGACCTGGTCTTGAGGTGGGATGCTAGAAGGGATGAAAAGTCTAAGGACGGTAAGTTCGATAACCTCTAGTTTGGCCCTTTTAAGGTGGTTGAGGTTCTAAATAATAACACATTTATCTTGCACAATCTAGATGATGCAGAGATCTTTAGAGGCCTAGTAAATGGGTGCTTCCTAAAACACTATTTTGTTTAAGGATGAGGAAAGGTCCCTCTTGTACCATAGATGCTTTCCTTTATTTTTTCATTTGATTAGTTAGTTGTGTGCGAATAAAGTCTCCATAGCCCAACAAAGGCACTGGGGTGTAGTTGCAGTTTTAATTTTTAGAGATGCATGGCTGAGAGACAATAACAGATAAACATGGCCAGCAAACAGAAACAAAGGTAAGAGAAGGAAGGTGGGAGAAAGTTACTTAATCCCAAGGAACTGATCTATAGTTCTTAGCACCTCACAGGGACGTGTTATCCCTAGTTGGAGCCAATGTTGTATCCTAGGTTTGCACCCCTACCCTTTTCCCTCCTTTACCCTATGCATCCATCAATTCTAAGTTTTTGTGGTTGCTTGCTTAGCTTATCCTCCATTTTTTAATAGTTCATCTTCATTTCCCTTGCTTATCTTTACTTATTTTGCACCATCTTTTTTTATTTCTTGAAAGAGGATCACATGTCCTAATTCGAGTTCGATACTTGTCATCATATTTTCCACTAATTGAGCATGTAGCAAGTCTACCGAGCCTTTTGTGTGTGTAGGAGACATCCAGGTCTAGCAAGTTCTATGTAAGCTCAGTAAGCTTCTGTAGAAAAAGGAAGCGAATCAGGGTAGTCCATTTCGGGCTTGAAATACAAGCAAACGACAGGTTGACTTTCAATGGTGAAGATCCAACCATTATTTAAAATCAAAAACTCCCATGCATTTGGGGTTACAAATCGTGAAGAGACAAGACACTTTGTCATGTAGTGCCTAAGTCCCACAATAATCGCCATTGGCGACATCCATCATTGCCAGACCGACGGTCCTCACAACATTTCAGACCCCCTGACCTTTCTACCTTTAATGGTGTGGGGGGGAGTTTGAAAAAGTGGTTTCCCCATGTTGGGGCCCACCTAATGTGGCACCTCCTCATGATTTCAGACCCCACCCTCCTATTTCCACTTACTTCCTACCCCCCCTCTGGAATACTTCCAAACTACCACCCGATATTGCCACTCTCTTGACATGACACTTGTTGTCCACTCACTCTACCGCTCTATTCCAGTCAGTCACACACGCCACCTATCACCTCCCACCTACACATAATTCCCCACCTACACTCCACCTACTTACCCTCTCTGACTACTCTCCTTACAACTTTCACCTCCACTCACATTCCTGATTCCTCAATCCATGTCATCCACATCCATGTCACCCTCATCCACTCATCCCCTCTCCCTATTGGACGCTTTCCTCCACGTCTTCCCTCATGACCACCTGACCGTCAACTATTTCAAAATAAACCCCCACTGATCTAGTTGTCCAGTTACCACCACCATCACTCATCTTCAACTACAAGATAATTTCCAGTAAATTTGTCCAAAGGTACATATGGTAGCTGACGGGTCAAAATAGAGTGCGCTTAACTGCCGAAAGCTCTATTACAGACATAGAATTAAGTCTCAGTCCTAGTTTGATCCAAATTGGTTCTAGAACACTTTAGAAGACATACCTCTTCCTCAAGCAAATAATGTGAAGATCTATCCAAACAACTAGTTATCCTCTAGAGGCCTTAAAAAACTCACACGCATGCCGGTGCTCGATGCATAACTCTGTTATGTCACTCCTAGTCTTTTCTTGTCAGTCCCAGTTCATTCCAGTGCATGCATCAGTCCAGTCTCATTTCTAGTAGCAGTTTTCAGTTGTTCAATTGCAATATTCTTTCAGATTAAATTAATAAGTGGTATTTTGTGTGTGATAAGAACCACTCTTTTTGATTAAGTCAAGTGTGAAGTATACATTGCTTTACTCTAGAAGTGTTTTAGTTAAGTTAATAAGTTATTCTACAACTAGCAATCTAGAGTTAAATATCAGTCCCAGATGGATGAGAACCTCTGCAACTCTAATAAATAGGAAGTTTTTGTATGTTTTAGGGGGTGGGAGTTTTTTGGAGAAGAATAGAAGTAGCAACAAAGGATGGACCTGTTCAGATAACTGTAAATTTCTCCACCTAGTGAATATATGTTGATGACAGCTGTGTTCTCTTACTCAAACCTTTATGTGGTTATTCTTGTCTTGAATGTGAATTTTGTGATGTGTGCAATGTACATTTCCTTATTCTTTCAGCCACGGTTTTAGTTTATTTGTTCACTGATTATGCAACCTGTTATACAACTATTGTTTAGTGAATAGATTAACTAATTGACCACTTGTTGGATGATTTGCAATCTAGATTTTTGTTGAATTTTTAAGATATTATTTGAAGTCTTCATTTCTCATATAGAGAGTGATTCATTTCATTATTGGTTATTGTCTCTTGTGTCTACCTTTAATATCCCCAACTGTCTATTACCCATACCATTAGCAAAGGAGAACCCACTTTTATACTGCATGGATTTTTCAACCAAAGAACCATCTTTGAAAACCTATCCTTAAGCTGACCAACAAAACCAGCTTATCAAAAAACCAAGCATTATAAACTTGAGGTGGCCTAGATTTTCCCTTTAGCAGTCAGGTGAATTATTTAGGACCAACACTAAGAAACACATGGCTTCAATTTTGGAGAAAGTACAGGAAGTGAAAACTGCACTGGAGCAATTGAGTATCAGGCTAGAGCAGTCATCAAAAGATAAACCAGCGAAATCTAGTGAAGGAATTCCTGCTAAAGAAACAATGCAAATCATAGTGCAAGGGAGCGCCAATTTTATAATAAAACATGAGATGTTGTTCATTGATGAGGAGGTAGCATAGAAGCCCTTGAACGAAATTGAGACATTGGACTTGGCATTTCCTAAGATCCTGACAAAGGCACTGTATAAATTACAAATTAGTGTCGCGTAAGAAATTCAGTCTAGGGAAAGATTTGATGCGACAAACTTTCAGGTAGTGCAGGAAGAAAACACTACACCGAAGGAAGAAATCAACCAAGATGGGAAGGCCAAGAAGATAGTGCAACAAAAATTGGAAGAGATGGAGAAGCACATTAGCACACTATTCCAAACCATCCCAAATAGCACAGAGTCAGAGGGAGTATCTTCTAAAGAGAAGATGAGAAAAATAGCGCATGCCATGGAGAAGTACAACGAGCTGGAGGAGCGAGCAGTATCCACTAATTCTCCATAAGTTAGAGTGAAACAAGATCAAGACACAACAACATCTACATAAAACATAGCACATGCGATACACTGAATAATAGAGATGGTGGAGAAAAGTGGCTAGTTGTGGAGACAACTCTTAGAAGACGGGAGCTTGCAAGAGCTCCAAGGAAGGGAGGATAAAGTGCATGTAGTAATGGAAGAGTTAAAACAACGACAGAAGACGATGTCACTTCCTGAGAAAATCAAGACTGCAACATAAATGAAGAGCCTACAAGCAGAGGAGAAAGCGGTGCAGGCACAAAAAATTACAATGCAGGCTTAGTTGGAGCCCTTGCAGGAAAAGACATAGAAGCTTGTCATGGAGATCGATGAAAAAAATACAAGGGTGGAATAGATAGGCTTGGAGGGAGGAGAAACATTGAGACCTCCAGTCACCGCGTAGATGGTAGAAGCCATGGTGGGGAAAAGAAACCAGGCTCAGGAGCAAGGCCAGCGGATAACAGATATGTATTGATCACTGGAATAGGCAATAAAAGATGCATGAGTATGCGAGTGAATTGAGACGAGTCATGATGTCATTGTTGGGGGGTTGTTGGCATAGGCCAACTTTAGGGAGAATCAAAGAAGTTTTGAAGGAATCTAAGTAGTGTCGGAAAATAGGGAAGCACGCTGAAAATAGAATAAAAGAAGCACTGGAAACATAGAAAAACCCACACAGAGAAAAGCAATTACAAAGTGGAAAAACTGTTGTGGATCAGTTGGAAAGTGGACAAGCACTGACGTGGAGAATGGTTGGATCAAGGACTAGCCATGAATGAGTCAAATGAAAAGTGGAAAAACATAATCTTGTTAGGGTTAGGGTTTTTGTAAGGTCTTTGTCCCAGTTTTGTTTAAGTAGAATGTATTAGACCATGAAAGAGGGATAGTGTGTATTGTTGATATTGTAGTAGGTCCTTTGGTTTAGTAATAGGTCTTGTTCATATACTGTTGCGATCTGTGGAGATCGTCGGTAATGAAGGAAGAGATGTACAGTGTGCAACACTAGATTTTGCATGAATATGAATAAAGAGACCAGGCGAAAAATCTTTATGGACATAGCCCCATGTGGGTGGACCATGGTATATCTTTGTTTTGTGTGAATGTATGTAGTGTTTCTGATTGTATTTGCTTTAATAAGTTTAAGATGAATATGTTAAATGATAAAGGAAATAGCACTCTACACTAGAATAAACTAATGGAATCTGCAGAATATCTCTAAATAAATGAATGTTATAGCTAGTTTTTATATTAGAATATTGTATTATAGTAGATAAATGCTTGTCATTGAACACATGTGGCTATAATGGTTAATGAATTCCTATCAAAATAGTTGTGACAGTGTTCTGGAATAAGATCTAATGAGGGTTTGAAGCTTAAAAATAAGTAGGTTAAATTCCACTGAGTGATATACATCCCATCCTAGGGTTGCATACATATGAGTCCTGCGATGATCCATATGGACGCCTCCCACCTATTCCAACTAGCTCATTTTGGCAGTTTTCCAGTTCAACAATTTTTTCCTAGTTTTCAGCTCCCTAACTTTTGGGTTCATTTTGAGGCCCTAAACAATGTTTTTAGGGCTCACAACAGAAAACAAGCGTATTCCTCGAATATACCTTTCCAACGGGATATTGTGCGCTTAAAATAGAGATCATATACAAAATTTATGACCCCGAGAAGTTGATGTACTAACTTACCCAAACGGGGCCCACATGACTTTTGGTGCTTCATCTCCTAGGGTTAGAATTTTGGATGTCTAGGGTTTTTGACATTTCTGTTTATTGTAAAAAATCCTTGAGAGCCTCACTGTAATGATCTTCTGGTGAATGAGTGCAACCATCACATCTCTTCTTAGATATAAGCTACCTGGTTCTAGCAAGCTTGTTTTTAGCTTCATTTTACAGTTTCAGCTTATTTCCTTATTGAATCAGTTTTACTGTATATCTATTATTGTGTGTTAAGCATCTTTTGATAATAATCTATAGTCATTTCATTCTTCTCATAAAATATGGATCATGTGACCACCCATAGAATCCATATTGGGTGAGACTGTGTAGTGCACTCTGTGTGCTGTGTTTGAACCTTTTGGTATCCAAAAGGGTCGATGGTAGAAGGGTATGTTGGTAATATTATAGTTAGAACCTGGGTCAGCCCATGAGCAAACCAACATTAATTATCTGTAATTTTTGCATTTTCATGCTGAGAGCATCAATTTTATGAACAATATACTTGTGTCCCATCAATTTTTTTTCTTCTTAACTGATGAAAATTATGATTCTTGCAATGCATTAGTCATTACACAGTTGCAGATCTACCTACAACGAAGATTCTACTGTTCATTCCTTGCAAATTGTATTTTTCTTTTCAGATATTTTTCCTTAGATTAAAATGATATTTTGGTCTGAATATCTTCTCCATGAATGTAGAAGGATGTGCATATTGCATGGCCTTCACATTCATTAAGTGTTTACTTCTTGCATTTCATATTATCTCTTTAAATGTTTACTGTCCAATTACTTTCCTTTGACCTATGAGATGCTACCTTGTAATTGGATTTGAGCTAGATATTCCACCTCTTCTCATGTCTCTTGATACACTTGATCTTCCTTTCTACTAAACCAATTTTTCTTTACAAAAAACCATTGTAATAACTAATATGTGATAGGCTTGGATCTATAGGAGTCTAGGGACGACTTCTAGCACTAACATTTCTTATGATTATATGCTCATGATAATTGAATGCAATCATAGATGATACATTGATGATAAATTGTTGAATATTGTTGATAAAGTTTATGTTTATATATTGTGTTTAAAAGTGGTATGAAGTGCTCATACTGATTCACACATGCCCCTCTCAATATTCCAACAAAGCATACCTCTGATCCTGTAATCACCCTGTTGTGTCAAATCTCAGATAAACATACCTTCCTTAGCCTCAACAACCAATCACTAGCATATTTTCCCTCTTTTGTCTTGTCCTCATGGGACTAAGACTTGTTTTCACATGGAGCCTCACGTGACAGGCTCTAGGAAACCCATGGGGGTGCCTCGTGGGACACTAGCTGTCTGACCCACGTGGTCATCCAAATTAGGGTTTCCTCAGAAATTGTTGCTCTCCTCTGCAAACCCGAAACTCTCGCACTTCTCACTCTTTAACTACCTCATATTTTGGTGTTGCAAAATTTCCAAAAGAACACTTTCTCACTTAGAGATATTCAATAGAATGTATGAGTGAATGTACTTGTGAGAGACTTCTTGAGGTGTATATATACTTTTTCTAGGTAACCCCTCTCCTTAACTTTAGGGATTCTAGTACTTTCTTGTTACAATCACTTTACCCTTTCATTAATGACTTGTAACCATCTAGGGGCTTCTTGACCATTCTTCGAGGCTTCAAAATTGATGAGGGAATATCTCCCTAATCGTGAGGAACCAACTAGCATACCACCTAACACTAGAAACAACATGACGAGTACTATCCATCTATGAATGTATTACCCAAATTTACATTTTCCTTCATGTCCTTATTCCTCGATCAACTTCGGGTTCCATAAACACACCTATAGGGATCCTTGTATACTTCTCCAAATGCACCCATCACATATGTTGACATCAACCAATATTGTTGAAATAAATGAAAACTAACTTACCAACAATATTGACCACATCTCTGGGGCTTCTGAACTTCTCCAAGGGTTGACATCAATGACAACTAACTGTCAAACATAAAGATTCCTATCTAACCTTTTGTTGGAGCCTTGGAGGGAAGAGGTAAGGCCTGAGGGACTATGTACAGTGAAGGGGGATCCTAATTCCTTGGGTTTCATAGCTTGAGGAGTAGATATCTAGAGGATTGGGACAACTATTGGAAAATTGGTTGGTTGTGGGAGTGAATTTGGTTGTTAGAGAGACACCCTCTTTTTTTGAATCGTATCCCCATCTTAGGGGTGATTTGTTGTTAATATTTGGAGAAAAAAATCTATAGTTGGGAAGAATCTCCATGCCCCACAACCATTTTATCACTTGTTGTTCAAAATATAAGTGATTTATCTCTGTTTGTCAATTTTATTTATGGGATTTTATTGTTGTGCGTGAACTCTAGGTTTATAGAAATTTATATGTCGATTTGTGAATGATAAATGAGTTGCATTCATTTTTAAATATTTTTTTTATATACATTTAATCTTATGGTATCATAAATGTTTTTATGGTTTATGTAGTGGGGAGACTACAAATCCCTAGTTTAATTAATGATTAATGTAGATATGAATGTGTCTATGGCCAAGTGATGTAATATGTGAATTGTATTTCTAAATTTTAATAAATAAAATTTGATGCTAGTTGCTAGGGGGACATGGATAGAGATGGAGGTTTATTAATGCACACAAATGGAGGGGTCTAAAAAGGGTGGTTTTACCCATGAGTTTAGTTCCCAAATATATTTCTTGATTCTAATGTTTTGAGTGAACCCTCTATTTTTCCTCGAGTGTAGGAGAAGCCAATCACTGAATGAATGTAAGGGGGTGGGTGTGAGGAGTCACATCACATAGTTATTGGGAGCATGGGTATGAAGTAAAATAATATTAAGGAAGAGTGTAAGTCAAGCAAGCAATGAAAAGGGAGGAAAATTCATATGGCCAAAGAGGAAGTTTTAGATACTCATGTTTTTGCATGAACATAAAGTAGAGAACATGGAAGGAGAGCATTGGAGCTAGACCAATAATGGAGGGATAATTATGGAGAATTTTTGTAGCTGAAGAATGAAGACGCAAGTTTTTAGGCCTAAAAAGTGAACTCCTTTGATAGTTGCACTGGAGAAACAAGTTGTTTTTGTTGTTTCCTAGTACTTTTCCCAACGATGAGCTCCCTTGAGTTACCTGGTAGTAATATTCCTAGTTACCTGCACAAAAGAGACACTGATAAATGAATGGGATGTCATATGGACTGAGAGAAGTGAAGAGTTACATTCCTTGGGTTGGGTATATCAGGAAGAGAGATGGTGGTAAATCGGGATAACTGTAGGAGAATGTCAGTGGGTTGTGGGATTGTCTGAGCTATGAGTGGATAGTGAGAGACCACCCTCTTTTATGGATTTATAGCCCTAGCTCAGGGGTGACTTTTTGTTGATATTTGGAATAGAAAGTCTATGGTTGGGTGGAACGTTTGTCCCAAGAAGATAGTTTCACAAATATTTTAAAAAGATAAGTGTTTTATATGTACTTTTCTATCTTGCATTATGAGGTTTAAATGTTACACATGAACTCTATGAATGAGACTGATTTATATGTTGTTGTAATGAGTTATTAGTCACATTCATGTGTCATTTCAATATGTTGCAGATGTATTTAGATAATGGTTAAATATGTATGATTAAGTATCTTGTAAGCTACAGGAAATCATTTAGCATAATTGTTTTAGTCTTAAGTGTATTTCACTATTAATGTTCCTCAGTTAATCTGGGGGACATTACAAATTGATATCAAAGATTTTAGTTCAACACTAGAACCAAATGGGCCAAGGCCTAGCATGAATTTCATAAAAACAATTGTTACAGATTTTGACCTGTGACGGATTTGTGGAAAAATCATGAAAACAGAGTGAAATCCCCAAAATTTTGAGAAAATTCAAGTTGAAATTGCCCTCAAAACCATAAAAGAGATGATCAATGGTGTCGATCTACAAGTACCATGGTTAAAAATTGGATTGGAAAGTCAAATTCCATGTTTTCATGGAGACTATGAAGTTAGAGGATCGACGATCAAGATTCATTTTTGTAGATTGGCAAAGTCCCGAGAATCGTTGATTGAGATACATTTTTGGAGGTTGGAAAAATGGAGAAAATAAATGGTAGAGAATTTTTAGAAGAGTTGCGTGAAGTATGGTGGATCAATGGTCATGATCATTTTAACTGGGAGATCAACAACCTAGATTCATCCTGATTTTAGTTGAAAAAATTCTAAGTATAGGAATTCGATCAAATTCATGGGCATAATTGGTTTTCCAAGAGAGATCGTCAATGGTTGATGGTTGGATCAGTAAGATTGGAAAAGTTTTTTGTTCACCAATAGAAATCATCGATGGCCGATGGTTGGATTGGGGATATTGGACAAATCTTTGGTTTGACCAAAGGAAATCGTCGATTGTTGATGCTCGGGTTGACAAAATTGGTGAGGTGTTTGGTTCGTCCAAGAGACTTTGTCGATCACTAATGAAAAGGAAAGATGGGTAAGACATGTCATGCCACATAAGAATCTGTGTGTCATGCCATATCATATCCCACATGTCATGCCATGTCAGCCAAGAAATGAACAATTGTCGATGATCAAGGTTCGAGAAAATTTGTGAATAAGTTTAGTTTGCCAAGGAAATTTTCGATCGTCGATGATCAGGGTTTGGATAAATTTGTGAGAAGGTTTGGCTCATCGAATAAATAGTCAATCATCGATGATTGGGGTTCGAAAAAATTTATGAACAAGTTGGGTTTCCAAGAAAATCATCGATTGTCGATCGCCAATGGAGTTTCAGATGGACGATCCAGATTGCTTCAAGTTGGTGATCAACATTATAGATTCATCCATGGAACTTGGGAAGGTTTAGTGGATCAACAACTGAGATTACTCCTGATTTTGAGATTGATGGTTCCAATTAAAATACTTTTATAAAAGTAAAATAATAAAATTTCTACGAAATTTTATGATTTTCGAAGGTCATCAATTTGTAGGGGAATTTTGAGGCCATAAATAACATTTTTAGGTTGTTGAAATTGAGCTTATTATGTGTGCATTTAGTTCACAAAGTCTCTACTGCTTAAAATTAAAGAAATCAATGAGATATTTCTAGTGATCTATTCTAAGCGCAAATAAAATCTTGTACATGAAACTTATAGTTGAAACAATACAAGGTATATTTTTGGCACCAGTTACTTCCAGAGGGAAACATTGTTTGTTCATAAGTTGGTTTGGGACACAAGTGTTGGAATACTAAGGGGGGGGGTGAATCAATATGAGCACTTTTACCAATTTTAATCACAATATATAAATGTTGGCCCTTGCTTATGGAAGTAAGCGAGGATTAAGGAAGAAAAGACGAAATGCAAACTACGCGGAAGACACAGTGATTGATACTGGGTCAAAGTGAGCAAAAGATAAGAAAAGATGAAGCGAAGTAAGAGAAAGAAATTCGTTGGATGAGAATATCGAGGATGACAGATCAAAAAGGAAGATGGATCATGGACAACTCAGCAAGAGGAAAAATCCACCAATGGATGCTTTGGAGCACCTCGTGGGAAAGAAGGAAAGACAGGCTGGTGAAGCCCGAAAAACTAGGGTCAAGTTGACCTAGAGTTTTAGACACCTAAGGTTTTGGTATCTATGGTTTTGACACCTAGGTTTCAGCCTAAGTCTATCGGTGAGATATTGTAATGTATAAATAAAGGTCAAGAGGACCTGGGATGGGTTCATTTGGAGTTCGTTGATGTTATGAAGAGTGATTATTGTTATGGTGAGAAAGAAGTATTATGCTGTGAGAGAATTTTGTATTGTAATATCTTCAGCTGGGTGAAAAGATCAACCCTGCAGATGGGTGCACAGGGAAGGGATATAGAGAGAAAAGAGAAAGAGAGAAGATCTTCTAGCTAAGAGAGCATATAGAAATGCATGATTCACCTAATATATTATAAAGCACAGTTCTATGGACATAGCCCTAGGGAGAGGGTGAACCACATATATCCTATGTTGTGTGTGATTGATGATGTGTTCTTTACTTCTGTTACTCTAACGATTCATTAATATTTTAGATCTGACATGTAATTGTGTGAAGTAGGTTTATGCTTGGAAAGAATAATCAAATCTCTGTGTGTGGTTGCCTTGATTCCACTTGCATTCCCCCTGGTTGTAGACACTTGTGTCCTGCAACCCCCTATTGCTACTTTGGGTGAGACTGCATCTACTTCGCAGGTGTTGCTGAAAGGGCCAATAGTTAGGGCTTGTTGGTGCACTATTAGAGCTGAACCCTGGGTCTACCCCCGTGCTAGCAAATGGTTTCGTTACCGGGACCGGGATCTTCTTGATGGAATGTAAAGGTAATTTCCATCGAAGATAGATATTCAGAAGTGGATAGAAGAACAAGAAAAGGACTTCACAGAAGCCCAGAACAAGAACCATAATCTTAGCACAGAGGACTGGTTGGGAAGGTATATCTTTACCGATATACACGATATTTTCTTTGGAGGAATTCATCAAGAGCTATACGAGTGGTTATCTAGATTAGCAGATACCCAGTTTGAGATCAGATCTAGACCACCTGTGGTTTGGACATCGACGTTGATCAAGAAAGTCAAGAGAGTTGATAACATCGGGTTAAGAGCAGTAGATCACTGGTTCGATAGCACCATTGGAGGGTATATTACTAAGTTCATTGTTGACAGAGTAGAATCAGATAGTCAAGCAGAGAGATATTTATTTAAGGGACCTAGAGGAAATTTTTTACAATTTTTGAAGTTGAAGATCAAGATGCTAGTGCATGAGAAGAACATATTGAAGATACAGTAGAGGGCCGAGTTGAAAATCTAATGTTCAAGAATTCAGATAGTGACAACGATGCATAGGTGGGACATATGGGCAGTGGGAGAATCTTCAGAGAGGTCCCTCTGGTGAACTTGTTTAAACAGAACCACAAACCACTAGTAAAGGACGAAGGGTTTTACAATGGAGAGGAATAAGAACTATTGAATGAGGAACATTCAGAGTCTGCTAAGATAGAGGAAGGGAAGACTGAAGAACCTAGCTGGGAAGAATCATAAACTTCAGGGACTGCGCAAACTATTGAAGTAAGTACTATTACTCTCCCTATTGTTTTAGCAACATTAAGCAATCAGAGTAATCAGAGTTACCAGAGCAATCAGAGCACTATTACTAGCAGTACAACACATACTCAGTCAGGAAACCTAGTAAGATCTATGGCAGATGAGATGAGGCTCCCTATCTTTAGGGGAGATGGATCTGAAGACCCTGATCAACATTGGTTCATATGAGAAGCTGTATGAGGTATTAAACAAATCATTGACGAAGCAGTTAAGAGAACTCAATTTAGTACTACCTTGAGAGATCATGCACTGAGCTGGTACATGAAGTTTGTTAAATGAATTGCACAACCTAAACCACTAAATGAGATCAAGAACACATTAAGTGAAGAATTCAAGAAACCCAAGTCAGAGTCACAATGCATTACAGAACTGAAATAAATCAAGCAGAGAGTAGCTGAACCTGTTTGGGAGTTTGATCAGAGGTTCAAGACCTTGATAGGTCGTTTGAGTTTTCAAATCCCATATGAGAACAATAAGGAATGGTTCATTTCTTCCCTTTTACCACACATCAGAGTCCCTCTGATGCAACAGAAGGTTGCTTCGTAGGTTGAGGCATTGGAGATTTCCATGAAACTAGAATCAACTCCTATGGGAGAATCCATCTCATGTATGAGTCAAATTTCAAGTCAGTTAACTAGCTTGTCCCTGCATGTCGAAGATATGAAGAAAGACAAGGGAAACGATAAAAGAGAAGATATTTGGTGCATTAGATGCAAATCAAAAGGCCATGACAAGGATCATTGTCCCCTATTTCATGAGTACTTGGCATCTGGATCTCTGAGTCCTTTGAATCAAGTTACCCTACCTTGGTGTGAGGTATGTAGAAATAAACATCACCCTGATGAATGTTATTACATGCAAAAATATGTTCAGACACCCACAAATCTGTATTGCAAATTCTGTAAGTCGGTAGGGCATGATGATAGAGATTGTAGGGCCTACGACCTCTTGCATGAAAGGTCATGGGATATATACAATATTCAAGGAAAATTATAGCAAGAAGGGAACACTATGCAGTATAATTCCCCAGGAAGAGGAAAATTCAACCCTCGCGGTGGATTCCAAGGAAGAGGATGGGCAAGAGGCATGGGTAGACGTCGAGGTCAGATCATTTGTTACAACTGTGCACAACCAAGACATTTGGAAAGGGACTGTCAGAACCCTTATACCACTTGCAGTTACTAAAACTCATTTGAGCATGTCATTGAAGATTGTCCTACGTTGTTATCCAAACTTCAGGAAAGACGAGGAGGAAACCAACAAGTACAACTAATCTCAGAAGAACCCCATGGAGAGGATTCCAGAGTCGTTATAATCACTAGAGGAGGTGTTGTTACAGGAGAAGGAAGAGTGACCCCGGGAAAGACCACAGAAGAATCAGGAGTCAGAAAAGTTGCAGAGAAGACACAAGTGTTTGATGCAAGGAAATAAAAACAAATATTTGAGGAGGCAAGAAAATAATTTGGGAGAGACCAAAGTTATTCATCAAAGACACAACCAGAAGTAAGAGAATGTGGAATGCCTCTGGCATTTGATCAGTCGGCTCCGCCAGGAGAAGGAAAAGAGGTAAGAAAGCTCATGGAATTCTTATGTACTTGCATTAATTTGATTAAGGATGAAAGCGATGTACAAGAGCTACAAAATTTAATCAGACAGTATGAGTTAGGAAAGATAGATACCTCGCTGAATAGAGCAGTACACCAAGTATCTAAAAAGAGAAGGACAAATAAGGAGCTACACCTGAATTCTCAAATTGGAGAATATGACATAGAATATGTGGTCCTCGACTTAGGTTCAGAATTCAATGTCATGACGAAGCAGACTTGGGAACTGATGGGAAAACATAAGTTGATCTATTCCCCCATTAGGCCTAGGATGGCCAATCAACAGGCTATGATCCCCTTCGCTAGATCAACACAACAGTAAGTAATTTTCCCACATTTGATGGTTTGAATCACTTAGAAACTTTCTTATTGGAACTTGAAGAAGTTTTACCAGTACAACAGAGAATGTTAGCACTGGACGAGGCCTTTAAAGCAACTCCAACAAGATGGTGGGGAACACATAAGAAGAACATAGCGGACTGGGTGCAATGTCACACTTTCATGACAACGCGATTTTCAGACAACATCGAAGGATGCGAAGTTATATACATAGGTCAAAGTTGTCTGAAAGACCATGTGCGAAGTTGTGAGGAATCCTGGAGCAACATTCCTCAGGAGCAGTGGGTGCATAAATTCATTAACACACTGGATACAACGCCTATCAAGTGGTACCTTCAAGCAAACTTATGCCTCATCACTATAGATTGGCAAGGTATGACACATAATTTTGTAGCTACATTCTTATTTGAAATTCAACACCCTATATTAGATCAATATTTACAAGTTGTGCGACATAAATTATTTGAGGAGGCACCTATCCTCGCTTTGGAGAAAGAAGAGGATGAATGGATTGCGCCTCTTCAAAAATTGCAAGGCTGTTACAATATCAATGATGATGAAGACGATGATCCTAGGAATGTGAACATCACAGAAAAAGAAGGAAAAAGAGACATAGCAGGACCAGGAGTTGAACTACCTTTTATTGGACAGCCAATCAAAATCAAGAAATTCAACATTGGAACAGAACAAACACTGAAGCTTGCAAACGTTGGAGATTATTGGAATGCTGCCACTATTGACAAGCTCACAGAATTACTGCATGAATACCAGGACTTGTTTCCAACCAAGTTCACTGATATGAAGGGAATTAAAGGGCCCATGGGTGAGATGAATATCCCCTTGAAACCAGATGCAAGGCCAGTCAAGTAGAGACCCTACAGATTGAATCCTAAATATAAGGAGAAAGTGAAGATTGAATTAGACAAAATGTTGGAAGAAGGAATCATAGAACCTATTGAAGAGTCAGAATGGATTAACCCTAAGGTGGTCCAAGACAAGAAGACATGAGAGATTAGGATTTGTGTAGATCTCAGAAAGCTGAATGATGCTTGTTTTCATGATCCATTCCCTACACCATTTACTGACGAAGTGTTAGATAATGTAGGAGGATAGGAGGTATATTCTTTTACAGATGGATTTTCAAGATACCATCAGATCAGGATTGCTAAGGAATATTGCCATAAGACCACATTTTCCATAGAATGGGGATCCTACCAGTACACAGTGATGTTGTTTGTATTGAAGAATGCACCAACCATCGTTTCTAGGGTGTTGGTCGACGCATTCAAGGAGTTTTTACATAAATATCTGGAAGCGTATTTTGATGATTGGAATGTTTTTAGCTTATTTCAAAATCATATTGAATGTTTAAGACTAATGTTGGATAAGTGCAGGCAATGTCAGATTTCCCTGAACTTGAAGAAGTGCATCTTCTTTTCACCCTTTGGAGTATTGCCAGGCCATATTGTGTGTAAGTAGGGATTGCTGGTAGATCCATCTAAGATTTCCATTATAATCGATTTACCCCCTCCTACTTTAGTCAAGCAGTTGCACATTGCATTGGGACATACCAGATACTATAGTAAGTTCATTGAAGGCTATGCATAGATCAAAGCACCCATGGAGAAGATTTTGAAGAAATATTGTCAGTTTCAATGGACAAAAGAATGCCAATAAAGCTTCGACACATTGAAACAAAAAATGGTTATTGTGCCTATTATGGTTTTCCCAGATTGGAGCAAGGAATTTCACGTGCATTTCAATGCATCCTCTGTTGCATTAGGAGCAATGTTATCACAACTGGGAGCTGGAGACATTGACCACCCATTAGCCTTTGCTAGAAGGAAAGTATCTACAACTGAAATCAATTACACCACCACCGAGAGAGAAGGGTTAGCCATGGTGTATGCGCTACAGAATTTTCGCCACTACTTGTTGGGAGGACACTTTAAGATGTTCACTGATCACTCCACGCTGAAATACCTATTCAACAAGCCAACGTTGGGAGGAAGAATATGCAGATGGCTTCTGTTATTCTAGGAATATGATTTTGAGATCATGGTTAAGCCAGGGAGAATGAACAAAGGACCTGACCACTTGTCGAGGTTGGAACATGGAGAGGAACCTACTAGTTTGGAGGATACACTGCTAGATGCACAATTGTTGGCCATTAGAAAGTTTGACTATCACTTCATCGAGATAGTCTAGTTCCTGTCAATATGAATGGAACCTCTGGAATATACAGTACTCAGAATAAACAGCTAGTAGTTCGCACTGCAGTTTTTTCACTTATAGCTGGACAACTATACAAGATGGGACCAGATGAGATCTTGAGGAGATGTGTCATGGAGACAAAAATACCACTAATTCTAACAGAAGCAAAAGAGGGCATTGCAGGAGGACACTACGCAGAAAAAGAAACTGCGTAGAAGGTTCTTAGAGATGGCCTCTGGTGACCCACTTTACACAAGGATGCTAAGGATTACCACAAAGCCTGCGATGTATGCCAACGAGTTGGGAAACTATCCAGGAGAGATGATATGCCTTTAGTACCCCAACTAAACTTACAAACATTAGATAAATGGGCCATTGATTTCGTGAGATGTATAAACCCACCAGGAAAGTGCACAGGAGCAAGGTACATAATCACTGCGACATAGTACTTGACCAGATTGGCCGAAGCAAGAGAAGTAAAGGATTGTAGTGAAACTACAGCTTTACGCTTCATATTTGATGAAATCATAACTAATTTTGGATGCCCGAAGATCCTTATGAGTGATCAAGGAACACATTTTATTAATAATACCATTGAATCCTTGACTAAGGAATTTGCATTTCATCATCAGAAGAGCACACCCTACCATCGACAAGCGAATGGGATAGTTGAAGCATTCAATAAGATCTTGGAGATAATGTTGATGAAGATTTGTAGTGTGAATATGGATGACTGGGATTTGAGAGTATCAGCAGTGTTATGGGCCTATAGAACCACTTGCAAGAAGCTGACAATGTAGACCCCCTTTAAGTTGGTTTATGGTCTAGAAGAAGTTGTCCAGATGGAGTATTTGGTCCCTAGCTTACGAATTGCAGCCTTTACAGATATGGATGAAACTGGCATTGTTAAAGAGAGGCTCGCGCAGTTAGTCTAACTAGAGGAAGACATATTTATTGCAGAATTCCATCAGTAGGTGCAGAAGGAAAGAGAAAATGCCTACCATGAAAGACACATCAAGAAGAAAGCGTTTAAGCAAGGAGATCTGGTATTGGTATACAACAAAAAATTCATGAATCATCCAAGGAAGTTCAAAACACATTGGCTAGGGCCATATGAGGTTGTCGATGTCACGAAATAAGGAGCTGCAAAGTTGAAGACTTTGAATGGAGAATGGAAGGAAGCTTTGGTAAATGGGAGTCGGTTGAAATTGTACTATGACAACCAGCTGCCTCGCAGCCATCAGTAAGAGAAAATGAGGAAGGGTCCAGGTACTAGGTGTAGTTGAAACTGGGTACCAGACACAGAAAAGATAGTCTGCACATAATGGGGGAGGATAGAGCAGAAAGCACAGGTTGCTCCGCGTAGTCTGAGGTCAAAGAAAAACAGAAGGATCAAATCCGAAGTGCCTCGAGACGAGTTACAGGTGAGTGTTGGGGGCCTATTGGCCCTTGGTTATGGAAGTAAGCGAATATCAAGGAAGAAAACAAGAAATGCAAACTGCATGAAAGACACGGTGACTGATACTAGGTCGAAGTGAGAAAAAGAGAAGAAAAGACGAAGCGAAGTAAGAGAAATCAAGTCGTTGGATGAGAAGATCAAGGATGATTGATTAGAAATGAATATGGATTGTGGGAAACTCATCAAGAGGAAAAATACACCAATGGATGCTTTGGAGCACCTCGCGGGAAAGAAGGAAAGGCAAGCTGGAGAAGCCTGAAAAATGTGGGTCAAGTTGACTTAGGTTGTTAGACACCTAGGGTTTTGGTATCTAGGGTTTTGACACCTAGGTTTCAGCCTAAGGTTGTTGGTGAGCTATTGTAATGTATAAATAAAGGTCAAGAGGACCTGGGATGGGTTCATTTGGAGTTCGTTGATGTTATGAATAATGATTATTGTTAATGTGAGAGAAAAGTATTGTGTTGTGAGAGCATTCTGTATTGTAATATCTTCAGCTGGGTGTGAAGATCAACCCTGCAGTTGGGTGCATAGGGAAGAGAAATAGAGAGAAAAGAGAAAGAGAGAATATCTGCTAGCTAAGAGCACTAATAGAACTGTATGCTTCACCTAATATATTATAAATCACATTTCTGTGGACGCAGCCCTAGGGAGAGGGTGAACCATGTATATCTTGTGTTGTGTGTGATTGATGTTGTGTTCTTTACTTCTTTTAATCTGACGATGTAGTAGTATGTTAGATATTACATGTAACTATGCGAAGTAGGTTTATGCTTCGAAATAATAATCAGATCTCTGTGTGTGGTTGCCTTGATTCCACTTGCATTCCCTTGGTTGTAGACACTTGTTTCCTGCAACCCCCTATTTCTACTTTGGGTGAGACTGCATCTTCTTCCTAGGTGTTTCCGAAAGGGCCAATAGTTAGGGCTTGTTGGTGCACTAATAGAGTTGAACCCTGGGTCTGCCCCTGTGCCAACAATAAACTTCAACTTGATCAACAATATATCATTCATGATTTCATTAATATATCATGAACATATAGCTATAAGCACTACCATTCAAAAACATCACATCAAATACACATTACACTAAAATTTACATGGAAACCCAAATGGGATAAAATCACAAAATGGTTTCTTATATATATCAATATTACATTCATTGGAAGCACCAACTTCCCAATTCTCCAACACCAACTGGAAGGAGTCTCCAACTTCCTATTTAGAGGCTCCAACCTGAAGGAAGCTACAAATTCTATAATTCTCCAACTACAATTAGAATGAGGCTACAACCCCCTAGTTTACAGGATACAACCTAAAGGAAGCTCCAACTCCTTGTGTTCTCTAACTCCAACCAGAAGGAATCTACGACTCGATGATTTACAGGATCCAACCTGAAGGAAGCTCCAACTCCCTGAGTTCTCCATATCCTACCAAAAGGAGGCTACAACCCCCTTTCCTTGCCCCATATTGCCTCCCTAAAATATAAGTGTAGACTCAACATGTCACTATCACTCATATTGTCACTACCACTGTCTTATCAACTTGTAATCAACTTGTCATCCCGCTTGTCACTATCACTATCACACCAAACTATAACTTCCATTGTCTCTATCATTGTAAATGATATACCATCATCAACCTGTGTGTCTCAACGATGTACCAAAATGTGTACCAAAGACCTATACCATACCATGCATCAATCGTGTAACAAAACATGTACCATACCATTCATCAACCATGTACCAAAACCTATACCATATCATGCATCAACCATGTACCAAAACTTGTACCATATCATGCATCAACCATGTACCAAGACCTATACCATATCATGCATCAACCAAGCACCAAACATTTACCATATCATCAATGATGTGCCTCAACAAGTAGCAACCATGTACCAAAACCTATACCATATCATAAATGATGTGCCTCAACCAGGTACCAGGGGATGTACCTCATACATATGCCACCATATACCAAGTGTGTAACTCAACCATGTACCAACATCACAAAGACCATAATAACCATGACATATTCCAAACTAGATACAAAGGCACCACAACATTACTCAACCATGTAGCCCAGATGTACCTCAAGCATGTGCCAACATCCATAAACCATGTACTAAAATATGTGCCTCACACATGTGATAACATCACCATGACATATACCAAACTAGATACCATGATATCCAAAATTTACTTCTAACAATGTATCATATCATCACAAAGGTGTACCATATCATGTAACATCGTCACCAAGACATGTCTTAAACATAACCCTCACTAACACATGTAAAGCATACCTTTGATCTTGTAGCTAACCTAATACTTAAGATTACATACCTATAGCTCTTGGTTAGCCTCAGTAACTTGCTATTAGCATCATCTCTCAGTTATGTCTTGTCCTTGTGGGACCAAGAATAATTGTCACGTGGGGCCTTGCGTGACAGGCACTGAGCAACCCACAGGGGTTCCATGCAGGACGCTAGTAGTCTGACCCACAGGGGTCGGGAAAACTAGGATTTTCTCATAAAAACCCCCACACAATTCCAATACTGAAAGTTATGCACTCCTTACTCTTCCGTTGCCTCATATTTGTCGTCTCAGATTCATTAATAGATCACTTGTTCACATAGAATATATTCAATAACTTTTGTATGTGAATATACTTATGAGATATTTATTGAGGTGTATTTATACTTTTTCTAAGTGACTTCATTCCTTAACTTTAGGGATTCTAGCACCTTCTTGTTACAACCACTTTACTCTTTAATTAAAAATTGTAACCTCTTGTTGTAACTGTTTATGGGCTTCTTAACCATTCTTCAGGGTGTCCAACTTCATCACCTCATAAATTCTCAACCGTGAGGAAATACATGGCATACCACCTATCGTTGGAAACCAAATGATGAGGACTATCCATATATTAGGATTTTACATGCATTTACACTGTCCTTCATGTCCTTATTCCTCAAGCAACTTTGGGATTCATTACCACACCTCTGGGGATTCTCAACCACTTAACCACTTAGCCATCTTTCTAGGGCTTCTTATAGGTTTGAATAGGGTCGACATCAATGCTTATAGAGTTCATCTAGATTTGACATCATTGAAAACTAACTTTTCAACAATCACCCCCTTTGGCATTGATGGAAACACTCATATTATCTCTTCTAACAGTACATGGTGATGATGGTACATGCCTTGGTGATTATGGTACATGTCCCCATATCATGAAGATAGGGGGAGAAACCCCATATCATGTACCATCATCACCATATCTGTCTCTTTCGATGTTTCTCTCCTCATGTTTCTCTCCCCCTTTGACATCAATGGAAAAGGGTATCTCCCCTTGGGGATTCTCCCCCTGTCTTCAATCTTATGATCTTTATCTTTCTCCCCCTTTTGCATCATGGGAAAAGGGTAAATCAACCTGTCAGTATGTCTCCCCCTTTCTTCATTCTTATAATATTTCTTTCCCGGTATCATTCTCTTATGATTTCTCTCCCCTTGATTTTTTTGAAAGATGCCATGTAGATAAATGTGGGGCTTCCTGTATACTTCCTTTCCTCTCTTCTAGTGCTTCTTGTCCATTGGTGCTTCCTCTTGTATTTCACTGATATATATAAAAAATCATTCAAATTTATTTGAATTTATATCTTCATAGCTTGTCATGTTCACTACTTAGACATCAATGGCCATAATTTTCAACAATTTTCCTTTGACAGTATGGTTTCTGCTGATAGTTTCTCTTCACCTGTCCTGTTGTGCCTTTCACTGCTTTCCTTCCCGTGACTAACTGATTCCACCTGTCAACATGCTTTCATACACTGTCATATATCAGTCTAGACCTATCAAATATCTCCTGAATCCATCTCTATCCATATGTCATAAAATTGTCTATGTCTGCTACTCAATTGCACCCAATAATGACCCATATGTTGTAACTAATCACAACATATTCTTACTTCTCAAGCTATCTTATTCAATCTTCAAATCAAACTCTACATGTTTGCAACAATCTGTATTGAATATATCCCTTCCTGAATGCATATGTGGAATCCTCTATACAATCATGAACCTCTTACTTATAACTATGCTAATGATATACTTCATAATTGTTAAAGGATACCTGCATGGAAATGTGTTCTGAAATCTCTTCCTCAAACAATCAAACTGTCACAAGACATTATGCACTTATGTAATCAAACCACTCTGAAACTACCTTCCCAAAATATGAAAACACTTCAAACTACTTGAAATATAGTTCTATGATATGTAGAGTTGTTTCTTATACCCCCCCATTCAATATTCATATTTATTGGGAGTCTCCAAGCCTTATGGCTCATAAAGGTGGAGGAATCCGCCCTAATGTGGAGTAATCTTCTTCTTCTATCATCTAAATTCTAACATCTTCCTCTTCATCATCTTCCTAAATTCTGACATCTTCCTCTTTTCCTATACATTTTCCATGATATCGTACTACTTCAAATCCCGAGAGTAGACTTCGGGAGTTCTTCATTCACCTTCTCTTCATTCACCTATTCTTTATTTACATGTTCTTCATTCATCTATTCTACCTATTCTTGCTTTCTTTTCCAAATCTTTTTTCATCTGATATCAATGTTTTCTTTCATGGAAGTATCCATCATTCTTCTACAATCACGAGCTATGTGTCCATATTTTTGGAATTTGTAACATTCAATATTGTGTGGGGCCACATAAACATCTCTTTCCTGAACATTTCTTCCATACACTATGCAATTTACACCTTTATGTCCAAAGTTATTACATGTGAAACAATGACCATAAAACAAACTTTGATATCTAGAATTAAATGATCTTCTTTGTGATGCAATCCTTCTAAATTCATGCCTTGGATGATCGCGATCTTCTCTATTTTTGTTTCCTTCATAATTATTGAAGCTTATTTGATACATAATAGTGGGTTATCTTATTTGATATTTGTCTCTTATATAATCTTCTTCTTGAGTCTTCTTCATTTCTGGAATCTTCTCCTTTGAAGGCTCTTCTTTCTTGATGGGGCCTTTGATGATTTCTGCGTAACTCTTAGCCTTCTCTTCATTCTTCCTTTCTAGTAACCTGTAACATTTCTCTTCAACTTTCTTTACTGGTGATGTGGATCTTCCTCTCTCTTAATTGTTATTGCTGAGATTGACAACTTTAACTCTTAATGTGACAAGTTTTTCTTCAATCTTGTCACAATCTTCTTCTTTCTTCATCATCTATATCTTCATGACTTCTTCCATTCTCTTTGCTTCTTCAAGTTGGGTCTCCAAGGTGATAATTTATTCTTCAAGTCTTCTTTCTTGTTGACTAAATTCTCCTTCAAGCTTGTTTAAGTCCTGAGATATTTGCTTAAGATGATTTGTCAAAATTTCTTCTCTCTTCTCTACTTCCTTTATTTGTGATGCAATTTCGGATTCCAAACAATGTTTCTCTTTCAACTGATCCTTGAGATTTTCTTCAATAACTTTGGCTTCATATATCTGACCTTTTAGATTCATAAAAACCTACCTGAATTCTCTAGAACCTTCCTTTATCCTGATCAATTCTTCCTTGAGGGAGTTGTTTTCCCTTCTTTGTTTATTTAGCTCACCTAAGGCAATGATTAGTGCAGTATCAAAGTCCATTATGCCTGATTCATAGTCTTCTTCTTATGAATTTTTCTAACACGATGAACATGTTTTTTCTCATTCAACTTCAACATATTCTTTATTCTGATTAGCATGGTATAGATTTGTGATAAGATGAGATTCCTTGAAGTAGAGATTATGTAGCTTATCCAAAATTTCTTTGGGTGATGAAAATTTTCCCACTTTTTATTTTACCAGATCAGGTAATCCTTCTAAGATGAAATCCATTGTTATTTTGTTGTTTCTCTTCAATTACTTTGTGGATGAAATATTTGGTTTATTTGAAGCGGTGTATCCTGTAAGAACTGATTTCCAAAAAACATACCCCTGTGCTTGTAAAAACACTTTCATCATGATGCTCCATATCTCATATCTCAGACCAATCTAACGATCAAACCATCGTGTTCCATTAATTTTGTATCCATTATTCATAATATCCATGATCTCCTTTCCAGTGGTTAAACTATTTTTGTATGGACCTGCTCTGATACCAATTGTTGGAATACTAAGAGGGGGTGGTGGTGAATCAATATGAGCACTTTTACCACTTTTAATCACAATATATAAACTTCAAATTTATCAACAATATATCATCTATGATTTCATTTAAATCAATATATCATGAGAATATAACCATAGGAAATACCATTCAACAGCATCACATCAAATAAAATGTACACAAGAATTTACATGGAAACCCAAATGGGAGAAAAACACAAAATGATTTCTTATATATATCAAGATTACATTCATAGGAAGCACCAAATAAAAGGAAGCCCCAAACCCATATTTATAGGCTCCAACCTGAAGGAATCTACAACTCCTTGAATTATCTAGCTACAACTGGAAGGAGGCTGCAACCCCCTAGTTTACAAGCTCCAACCTCAAGGAAGCTCCAACTACATGTGTTCTCTAGCTCCAACCAAAAGGAGGCTATGACCCCTTCATTTACAGGATCCAAACAAAAGGAAGCTCCAACTCCTTGATTTCTATGGCTCTGTTGTTGGGTATTTTACCCTACGGACTAGTAAGCTAGGGTTCTAAGCCTACATGCAGATCATGACCCTTCAGATTTAATCTTTATCCTTCTACCCAAAATCTCAACCCCTTTTCTCAGG
>SNQJ01S0094743.1:17330-40997 GCA_010110895.2 Picea sitchensis | reverse complement strand
CCCCCCCCTCTCAATTGTCCAACACCTTTGTGGTCAAAGGGAGAGTGAATATGAATGCAATATCAATCCATGTGTCACACGAACCCAATATAGTCACAACCTTTATTACTATTACATTACCCCGTCTGAATTCGGTTAAGCCATAAAGACATGATACGTGAATATTCCATTGGTATCTGCATCAAGATTTTAATCCATCAAATGGTAATGTCTGAAATCGACCACATCCTTGTCCAACTTGCATAGTAAATGCCAGAATCTCCCAATAGAATTTATCCCGTTAACTAGTCCTGACGGACAACTCATATCCAAGTTGTATCTATAGGGTAATGATGAATAGCAGTTATTACTGAACTTTCCAGCTGAGCCCGAGTATAAGGCTCTGAGAACTCGTTGTAGGACACATTGTTTTCGAGAACACACTTAGATATTTACGAATTTTTTAGAGTGATAAAGCCTATGTAATACCTCGACCCGGAGTTGTGATCCCCAATCCTTGTTTCTCCTGTGGAATTTTTTGTTTGTTTAGACTCGCAATGATGAGAGATATAGGAATCTGAAGCACTGTTTCAAAGGATGCAGTTCCAAATGAGCCCTATGACCCCTGAGTTGAGGTCATGGATGATCTCAAGGGGAAGGTTGAAAAGGTCAAGCTCCTCAATCTTGACTTAACATATCAAGTATTGTTCACCAAATGAACATAGACGTCTTTTGGAGTATCACTCTAGATGAGTTGGGAGGCATGAATTTTGTGTTGAAGCCCAAGTTTATTAATTTTTTCAACTCAACCATCAGGAACCTCAGGGACATANTTAACATATCAAGTATTGTTCACCAAATGAACATAGACGTCTTTTGGAGTATCACTCTAGATGAGTTGGGAGGCATGAATTTTGTGTTGAAGCCCAAGTTTATTAATTTTTTCAACTCAACCATCAGGAACCTCAGGGACATACAAGTTTTCGGCATCACTAGAAAATTTGTGAGGTGCACCAAGTTCCTAATCATCAAGGTGCATGACAAAGTTCTATGGCTGGATAGGAGATATCCAATCCATGCAGAAGACATCCACCAGCTTATTGGATTGTCCCTCAAGGGAGAGGATGTGTCAAAAGGGTTCCAGGGTCCTAGAAAGCACGACAAGAAAGGGGAGCCCAACCTATATGAAAGGTTCCACACGCATAGGGGTGGGGGTGGGGGTGGGGGGGAACACAACCAAGATTGATCCTGTACTACCCGAGACTGTCAGGACTAGCTACTACATCATAGATAGCAAAGTCATGAGATCTTAGTACAAGGGGGAATGCACACTGGATGTTTGATCAGTGGCACATTTTTGTGCCAATGGTGTTGTATTCAATTGGTGTAGCTAGATTTTGGAGGAACTACTTGTGGCTTGCGAGGAAGACTAGGAGAAAGGTGGTAGCTTCACCTATGGATACTTGTTGCTTGCATTTGCAATGCTCAAGTGGATGCCACCCAATGGAAGACCATTGGCACTAGAAAATAAGGGGCACCTGGAAAAARTGTTTGAGCCCTTGCATTCAAAGGAGGACTTGGAGAACAAAAAATTCAACAACACGATGTTCTCCAAGTGGTACAATGGGATTATTGATGTGACAAAGTGGTTKCAAATTCCATAGGATATTGTTAAATGAAATACGAGGAGCAYAGCCTTCAACATGAACTGACACCACACGTTTATGTGGCMAAGGTATGAAAACATGGAGGACTTCCACTCAAATATGTTTTCATTCTATTTCAATGAAGAGGCCTTCAGAAAGGAGGTGATGTCATCGTCGAGAGTCAAACACAACTGACACAAGGTGGGGATGCACTATGTTTCTCCTGTGAAGAAGAAAGGTAAAGAAGTAGGGGTAGGATTGAGCTCAGGCCCAAAGGCACAGAAGAAAGAATCTTTGGCATAGACAGACTCCGAAGAAGAGGAGGAGATGTAGCCATTAGAGCGCAAGAAGAGGAAACTACCAGTGTTCCCGCAACTGCCAGAAAACGTTGTGTTGATAGGTAAGGATTTCAATGAAATACTTAGCATTGTGTTCATTACAGAACCAATGGTTAAGAAACTCAGGACAAGGGTCTCGTTGAGAAAGGTTTTGAACCTCTAACCCATCTCATCCACTATCCCCCTTACCCACTCAACGGTTCAAGTATCCCCCATCATACATATTCAGGATGGCCCTGAGCATGACACCCATCCATCCACCATCATCATTGAGAAACCTCCATCACCATCACAACCTCACTTTCCACCCCTAGAAACTGGCAGTCCACCTCAAACCACTGATCCAGAACCCATGCAGCTTGATTCGCCAGAAATACCCAAGAAGAGGCCAGAGCTCCCAGAAACAAGCCTAGAGTTACTCGAGAAGAGACCAGAACTTCCTGGTCCAAATACAGAAGTACAGGAGAAGACGCTACAATTGACTTGCCTGAATCCTAAAGCCCATGACCAGTAGATCGTACCTTTTTTGTAGCATACGGAAACTCTATCCTCAACAAATATGAAAATGGTAGAAAAGCCTCAAGTCCAAAGTCCCCAACTCACTTCCTCAATGACCAAGGTTGAGGTTGCCATGGGAAGAAAAAATCTGGAAGAAGAGGTTCATAAAGAGGAGGAGATAGCAGAGGTTCAAAAGGAGCTAGAACCAACTTCAGGTAAAAGTGAAACATCGGTCCAGGAGAACATGGATCTAGTTCTCTAAAACCCTCAGCAGTGCACAGAGTTGCTGCAACTTTGCCTGGTAAAAAAAAACATTCTAACGCTCCTCCCATCAACATTGAGGTTGAGTCTTGTGCTAGGAACACCTATAAGAGAGAAGGAGGTAGAGACTCCCTCAGAGCACTCAACATCCAGTGGAATTCCACTACAGGTCCAAACATCCAGGGATGCCACCCCTTCTTTCATTGACCTTGCACAATGTCCAACAATGCACCTAGTCAGAATGATCAGAGCCTCAATTGATCAACTGGAGCAAAGGCTCCAACAATTTGAAAGGTCTGCAAAGTTTGCAAGGGAGGAAGCTCTCCTTTGGAAAGAATGTAGAGAATAACAAGAACACACCAATATCTAGGTGGAGCACAGAATGGAAAGAGTACATGAAAGGCTTGTTGAAGCCTGGCCAGAAATATGGAAGTTCGCACCCCAACTTCCAGAATCCAATGATGCAGTAGAGTCATAGCATCAGATCAAATTACTCTAAGGAGCATGGTCAGAATTGTCCATTCGCGCAGAGCATCTAGAAGTGAAGTTGCAATAGATTTAGCAAGAAGGAGAAATAACCTCAGAAGTTGCAGGAGCAGATGGAGATAATAGTTCTATAAGGAAACAATGCCCAAGCAACACTACACAACCGCACAACTGAGAGCACAAAGATTTTCAGATAAGTAAGTGATTGGATGGGCATCATCGTTAGGCATAACCAGAATCTAGAAGACATGCATGCTAGAATCCAGTTGTTGAATGAGGAAGTTGCGGCTACTATGGATCCATTTGAGAAACAATAGAAGTCCGGTCAAATTCAACAAGCGGACAATAAGTTGAACGCTCTGTTTGAGGCGCAATCCATAGCCAAGAAGGATTTGTACGACTTTCGACCTGTAATTTAGACAATATACATAAAAATGCATCACGTCAATGAAAAAACAAACTCTAAATGGAACTCTTTGGTCATGTAGAAGCCCAAAGGATGTATCACAGATGCGACCCAACAGTTCGTCGTCGAGGCCTCACTCCTTGCCAAGAAATGGCAGGATGAAGTGGGGAGATTTCAGGAAGTTAAGAAGCATTCCTTAAAGTTGGGACCTTTGTTTGAAGAGGCATATAAAGAGAAACCGCAATCAGAAGAGGACAGTAAAGAGGAAAAGAAGGACAAGGGAAAGAAACAGTTTCTCCTAGTAGCTATGAAAGAGCCAAGTACTTGACTCGAGGGCGAGTCAAGGATTATGCTCAGAGCCTGTTGGGCCCTTTATTTTTGGACTTGAAGCTGTGCAAGAAGGACTATAATCCCAGTTTTGGTTTAGCACAAGTTGTGCAATCTAGAGAAGACTCAAAATGGTGCTTATAGTTCTTGTTCTTGCACCTGCGATGGATGTTCCAGGGACGTCCAAGAAGTTGGAAAATAGAGCAAGGAAAAGTAACAGAAATCAGTTGTGGAAAAGGACAGTGAAACGCTATCAGGGAAAAAGCAGTTGTAACAGAACAATAAATCATGCGAGCCCAAAGCTAGAAGATACTACTCAGCTTATATATATGAGATGAATACGATTGTAAAAGGGTTCTCCCCTTGTTTTCATTGTTCGGGTTGTGCTCCTTGTTGTCGTTGTTGTTGATAGGTTGGGTTTTAGTTGTGTAAATGTAATTTGTATACAAATTTGGGTAAATAGAGATCTGTGATGTGGGTCCAGAGCCAAAAGTCTATAACAGAGCATTATTTTGTATCTCTGAGGTTGTATCTGATAAGATATTATGATAATATATAAAGAAGGATACAAAATTTTGAAATATGTTGCATCATTCTGTGTTTATGCTTATGTGTTGTATCTTTACAGTACTTCTTTATGCTTCATAAGTTCCATATGATGTTTTTGTGTATGAATTATTTTCGCAACCTAAGTAGCTTCATTTCATGCATGTATGAGATCAGATATATTCTATGGTTATCATGTCTTATGCAAGATCATGGTGAAACGTAAAGGTTCTGGGAACCCACCTAAGTATTCTCCTTTCCCTTCCCTATCCTTATGTCTTGGTTGTGCTTTGGGTGAGAATTATTCTCTTCGGAGGAGATGAAAATGTCAGTTCTCTAGAATACATGGTACCTTTTTTTGGTGACCTAATAAGGACCCTGGTCTGATCAATCTCATGCCAACACCAGCCACAGGCTCGTGACAACCTTCAAAAAGCTAAGCAACGTAAGTTCTCCAACAAGGAAAGTAGCTCACCAAGATGTAGATTCAACAAACTCTTTTCCCTCTCCTCAGGGAACTCAACTCAATGGATACCATTATTTCCTAAGGAGGGGGGATTGATTCAGGTGGATATTGGTGGCCACCCACCTTTTCCAACTCACACAAAACATTTTTTTGGCAATTTTGGTAATTTACTATTTTTAGCAGTTTTTAACTTTCGGGGCAATTTTGAGGTCCTAAATGAAGGATTTTCAAGATATATCTTCTCAATGATAGCCAAAGGCTCTCATTTATCCCCCAAAATGAATCTCCTTGACGATACCTTTCCAACGAGCTATTGTGCACCCCAAAATAGATACACCAAACTACCCAAAACGAGGTCCAAAAAATTGTTGGCTTTTCATATTCCGGGGTTAGGGTTTTGGATTTTCTTTATGATAAAAATTCTCTTGGAGACTCATTGTAGAATGATCTTCTTGCGAATGCAAGTAGCAGTCACCTATCTTCTCAGAGATAATCTTACACCATTCTAGCGAGTCTTTCACTCTATATATTTACAGTCTCTGTAATTTTTCACTCATTAATAGAAATTTTGTATCACTATATATCATTGCCTCTGGTTATATTTACGATATACTCTCAATATCTCTATATATTTCTGTTTTATATCTCCTCTCTCATTTCTTGCTCAAAAATAATCTGGATCATTGGCCTCCATTTTCTTTTCTCATACAGATTTATTGCTCTCCTTATGGTCTCCTCCAAATTCTTCGAGTTATCATATTGTATCTTGTTGCTTTATAAAGAGGGTAACCCACTAAGAAACCTTTGTATTTTGACCTTTTCATCATTTATGAAGTCAATATACTTCAACCATTCAAAGAACATGTTTTCATATTCGTCCATGGGCATGCTTCCCAACTTGAGTTCAAAGAAATATTTCATCTTTCTCTAATAGTTATGCTCAGAAAAATATTTCTCTTCAAACTATCCTTTGAACTACCTCCATGAGACCCTCTTCTCATCAAGATGCTTTACTTGCTTAAGATGATCCCACCACATGGTTTCCTTTCCTTGCAAGTGGTAGGATGCAATTTTTGTAGGGGTAATCGTGCAACTGGAATTATTTTTTCATTTACAACATCTATGTCTCAGCCTCTTCTTCCCTCCTATGTTCACCATTCAAATTTAGTGTCTTGATATTCCTGATTTCTTCTTGCAAGATGTCTCGCTCGAGCCTTTTCCTCTTCCTCCTGATAAGAGACACACTTGGGATGATCCCTAGCCCTAAAACAACATGAGATATCCTACTGTATTTATTTGGAGAATGATGGAACCTAATCTTACTCCTTGACTTCCTATCATTCTCACACTCATCTATTTTTCTATGGGATTTGGACGTTCTCACTTGCCTAACACTAGCTTCTTTCCTTGTGCAAAAATACCTTTTTGGTTGCTTCTGCAACATGTTCAAGCTATGAGGTATCTCTTACTAAGCCTCCATAATATTCTCAGTATTGGTCCTACATTTGTACACTTCTCTAGCAAGAGTCTCATATTTACAGGCTCCAGCTTGTCTCTTCTTCCATTTGAATCTATCTCAACATTACCCATGCTGGCATGTACAACTATGAATTATTCCTCATGACCGTAGGACCCTTGGTTATCTTCCATTATTGTGGTTCTCAGATAAAAAAACAAACTAATTCCATGAACCTCCAATTCTCTAGAAAATGTGCATCCAAACAATTTCTGTTAGATGAAAATAAACACATAAACAATTTCGAAAAAGTAATTCATAATTTTTTATACCCTTTAATGCCACTAGCCATCATTTTTTGAGTTAGCTTCAAAATTTTCTACTCAAATTAATTTTCTTTGTTAATATATGTATTATCCTCCTCAAGAAATTTCCATCGAATATTTACTTTCCCAATTCTGAGTTATGAGCTGCAAGTTATGGTGTTCAGAAGTTTTGACCATTTTCCCTTGTATATCCATGTATGTTATAGGTGTTCTCTTTCTCTTCCAACACAATTTTAGGTACCTCGAACTCAAATATGAATCCATGGATGAATTATTTAGTCCATGCTCTTTCCATAAAATGATCTTGGGCCCCAAACTGACCCTTGAGCTAGTTTTTATGCCCTTTAAAAGAAATCTCGTACTAAATTTTACCCTTTCTTGTTCTGACTGTAACTCCTTCATAGAAGCTCTATTTGATGAAAAGTTTAGCTTTCTAGAAATATCTCTCTGAGTTATATCATTTTAAAATAAAAAACTATGTGTCCTTTAAGGACACAATTTCGTATAAATTTGATTTTCAAAATCCGTTGTTTAGGACCTAAAATATTTCGTGCAAGATGAAGACCTTCAAAAACCTGAATTTTTTTATGTAAAACTTAATTGAATCGTTGTTGTAATAGTCCTTAGATCTAAACCATTGATCCAAAAATCAAGGTTGATCATAATATTTGATCTTATTTGATTTTCAAAGCTACTGCTAGATCTTTGCACACCTATCGAAACTAATCTTCAAAGTCTTCCCATCAGAACTTGAATTGTTGGGTACACAAATTCCCCAAAAATTGCAATTCGAACATTGCCAAAATTCCTCCAAAACTCACAGTATGAAACACTATCGATATCCCTATCAGAAACTTTCCAAATCAACAACTTCGATTAACTCAGATCCCTCCTTCAATATCAAAGTATTCCCATCGGAGTGCTTCCACTCTTGACCTTCCTACTACCTCTGACAAATCCGATGTTTCTAGGAGTCAACAATCAATGACCTTGATAGCATCAGACCTTCAAACTTGCATTATGAATAACATCCCTTGATTCCAACCTATTCGTACTCAACCTTGTGGGGCCCATGACATATCATTTTTTGTCATTACACCATGCCCACTTACCAATCGATGGTCTAGGTTATTGCTTGGAGTACCTCCGATCAGAGTGTAGTCCCCTCCTGAACTGCAACTCACTCCGACCAGTACTTGTTGATGAATGGTAAGGATCTAATAACGTCAAAATCCTACAGTGTAGGTTAAAATAAAGCCCATAAGTCTTCCAACCTCCACCTGGACACTCATGTCCATTTCCCACTCTACGGGCCACACATGTTACCATTAGGACTCTCTAGCTGCTAAGTTGGGAAGCTACATCATCATGATGTTGTTCTCTCTCTTTCCTCACTTAAGAGGATCCCAGATCAATCTACAACTGAGATTACTTCCCAAATTTCATAGATATATGGTCCAAATTTCCCCTAGGATCCTTTCTCATTAGAGTGCCTCCACTTTGGCATCCAAAACTACTCCAATCCTCAAACTCCGACAATCCTCATTTTTTCAAATCATGTCATCAGACTCCTCCCTTTGGACTCAACCTCACGTCCAACACCAAATTATTCTGAAACCCTCTTCTTGATGGATTTTTGGGAGTGTTTAGCTTTGATCCTCTTGCGATTGAATCTCATCAATTGATTCTCCAGGTCAAAATAATTTGGGTCGTCGATTTCTAAATTTCAAGACTGTCATGAAATACACATGAAATAAACTTCCATGATGGAATTTGACTATGCAACCTGCAAATTGATGCCATGAATTACCTTCCTCGACTTCTTTGATGCACTGAAACTTGAAAATATGGTCATAATTTGGGGATTTCACTTTTGTTCACCATTTTTCCCCCAAATCCATCACATGATCAAATATACAACTACGAATTTGGTCAACTCATCATGGATTGTATCCCATACATGTTTAGTGTTTCACCTTGAGCTTTGATACCTTTTTGTAACATTCCTCGGCTAAACCAGGGAGCATTACTTGCTGAATAACACATAAAAAAAATATTCTTGCTAATTTATTTGTAGCTTACCAAACACGATTTAAACACATATTGAACTAATTTCTAATGCTCATAATTAAATACAACTACAAAATTATAAACATGCATAAATGGAACTAATAAAATGTCCATAACAACCATATAAAACCATTCTCTTACACAAAGTAAATGCACATCCATGAACTCATAAAAAACTCAAACATATATATATAAACACGTATCTTTATAAAACATTTATGCAAGGAACTGCTTGGGAAGGATGTTCCACCCAACCATAGACTTGTTGTTCCAAATATCAACAAAAAGTCACCCTCGAGCTGGGGAAATAAATCCACAAAAGAAGGGTGTATGGGTCCCCTCACAGCTTAGTATCATGCAACCCATTGGTTCTCCCCTACAACTATAGTGAATTTCCTCCTTCTCTCTTCCTCTTGATTTTCCCAACCTAAGGAATGTACACCTTCACTGCTCTCATTACATAGGGCATCTCATTCGTTTATCCAGGTCTCTTTGGCATAGGTAGCTAGGAGTATCTCAGCTGGGAACTCAAGGGAACTCACTGCTAGGAAAAACACCAACAAAAACAACAACAACTTGTTGATGCAATGTCAATCACTTAGGAGTTGACTCTTCAGAACTCACAACCTGGCTCTTCAAATTTCCATCTCTCAAAACGCTCATAAATCACTCCAAGATGCTCCAAAATTCACCCATCCTTGTTGTCCCATCTCTCAAGATCTTCTCTTAGTTTTCTCTTGTTGTTCATCTCTCCACTCCATGTCTAAAAGTATCTATTACCATCCATACTAATTTTCTCTCTTTTTCCAAGACCATTGATTGTTCACTATGATGAATGTTGATTATTTTTTCCACATGCTTTCCAATAACTATGGGATGTGACTCTCACACCCACCCTATGACAAATATTCATTGATTGGGCTCTCATACAATCAGCTAAAAATTAGAAGTTTTCCCCAAATGATAATAAAATTTAGAAATGTGGGTTTGAATTAATACCCATAAATTATTTCCCCTTTGGACCCCTCTTGGACTCTCTCTAGGAATTCCCCCTCTCTTGTGGATTAATCATCCCCATCTATGTCCATTGCCAACATGTGGCATTGCATTATATTCATTCACAATCCAGAATTACATTTTGCATTTATATTGTTTGGCCATAGCCACATCTATATCTACATTATGCATTAAATAAACTCAGGATTATAGTGAGGATGTTACAATACCATGGTCCAATCTTTATTATATATCAAACCATTTTCCTTTTATAATTTATCAATGTCAAAATTCCACATTCTATAGGTTCAATTGTACATTTGTTAAATTTCAAAATTGCATCATAATATATTTTCTTTTGTTGCTATTTGTGATAAATAAACCACTGATGTTACAATACCATGGTCCAATCTTTATTATATATCAAACCATTTTCCTTTTATAATTTATCAATGTCAAAATTCCACATTCTATAGGTTCAATTGTACATTTGTTAAATTTCAAAATTGCATCATAATATATTTTCTTTTGTTGCTATTTGTGATAAATAAACCACTACAAACCATTAGCAATTTTTCAATTATGCAACTAGCATACACTAGCTATGTATTTACTTTTGAGACAGATAAGTTATTGCAAAACAATGTTGCTTTCCAAAAACTAGATACAATTTAGGGAAATTAGAGAAAACGTGCATTTACTTTCTTTGAAACTGGAAGTTTTAATCCCCAAGC
Organism: Picea sitchensis; assembly: GCA_010110895.2. Lineage (NCBI taxonomy): Eukaryota > Viridiplantae > Streptophyta > Pinopsida > Pinales > Pinaceae > Picea > Picea sitchensis. Next base: position 30,462 of record SNQJ01S0094743.1, on the reverse strand, counting down.
TGAAATCAACTTCTAGTTTACAAATTATGTTGTTTTCTATTTTTTTTCTAAACTTTTAATAGTTTCTTCCTACATAGCGTTTTAGAAACATTGTACAACTATGAATTTTTGAAGTATTGCTCAACATGGTTGCAATGTTTTGCTACTCTAACACAATAGTTAACATGATCCATTTTTTCTATAACATTATTTTCATTTACTTTTATTCTTGATTCTATAGGTACACAAATAATATTAGTTTTATCTCTCTACTCATCTATTGTTTCATACTCCACACAGACTTGATGATACACAGTGTTGTACTTGCATTAGTCTCATTACAACTTGCAAAAATGCAAAAGCTCTCGAATTGATTTCTTTGGTTAATGTTAACACTCGTAATATATTTATCTGTAATCGTCTTTTGAAGCATATATGCATCTATTTTTTACATTCTACATTTTTATATGGTATCATTTCAAATATATGAAATCTAAAAAATTATAATAGTTTTTTATAATATAGTTTTTTTTTCTTCTATATCTATCAATTTGAAAAAATAAAAATAAACAATTGGATTTATTTATGTACTTTTAAAATCAATTTAAATGTAAATGAATGAATTTCTTATTCAATAATTTTTTCTCTTATGTATTAGTCATTTAACATTCTTCACGAAAGAAAGATACAGATTACAAAACTATACAAACAGTGATTCATATAAAAAATTCATTGAAATATCAATTGCTTTTGTACATAAGTTATTTGTTTATTAAAGCAATTGAAATATCAATTGCTTTTGTACATAAGTTATTTGTTTATTAAAGCAACGATACAGATTACAAGACTATAGAGGCAGTGATTCACATTAAAAAAAACATTGAAATATCAATTGCTTTTATGGCTTTGTTTCTTTAATCGAATGCCAGCATCTCCCCATTATTAATTCCAAAGTTATCCGCTTTGGAATTAAAATATAGAGAAAGCTCAAATGGGATTGGATGCGAGGTTATCCACATTATTAATTCGAAAGTGACAAAACGAAATCGTCTGTAATTTGTTAGAGACATAAATACTTTTTACTGCGTTTTAAGGTTTCTTTGACGTCTCAATGCTTTAGTTAGAGTGTACAACAAAATATTCTATGAAGACACAACCTTTTACGACAAAATATTCTATGTAGACACAAAATACTATTGACTTTTAAGAAAAAAGTTGCACAGCAATTGTTGAGCCTGTACAGCATGTAGAAATGACATCCACAATAAAAAACTCCATGAAACTCCTGCCTTAATTAAGTCTTAATTAAGTGATAACTTTTAAGAAGAAAACACTTCATTTCTTTTTTTCACCAGGGATATCAGGGACACAAGGCTTAACTCAAAACACTTCATTTCTTTTTTCACAAGGGATATCAGGGACATAAGGCTTAACTCGTGACCTATGCACAGTTGGTGAGAAGTGTGCACACTTTCTCAGTACTGGAGAGGTCACAAGTCTTCGCTTCTGTGTCTCTGTGTGTTGTTATTTTAGCAACCTTTACCATCCACAAACCCACCTCCTTTATTATTCTTTGTTAATGGGTAACTCAAAAAAGGATGAAACCCAATTTCTATTATTCTTTGTTAAAGGGTAACTCAAAAAAAAGGGGAAGTTAATGGTAAGAGCAAAATCCACAATAACATTATTTCCCTGTAAGAGTATTTTCGTTTTGTAATTCAAAAATGCCATAGAAATATTTAAGATCTACCTAAAATATAGCAAGCTGAAATTTGTGATTATTGTACAAGTTCTGCGTACTAAATCTCAGTATAGTATGCCATTCAACAGTGTTTTATTGCATTCCACATTAACGAAAACCTAGGCTATTATAAAACAGGGAAAATAGGGAATAATTTTTTAATAAGAATCATGATAAGAAAATATAAAAAGGTCTGTTCAATGAATGCAGAGGACTCGCGATATGCAATAGTCTATCAGACTCATAGTAGAATCCAAGAAAAGAATATAAAGGAGAGAAACAATCATGCCATCTAGTATCTCTCAAACATTAAGAATAAGATTTGCAGCAGCTGTGTGTCTGAATCAATCAATGAATCCCATCATGGTAGAATCCAGGCTTCATTTTCTTCTTCAAGCATACTGAACTGCCGCTTCAGACGAGGATGGAGATCAGAATGTATGCAGGTAGCTTAAATAAGGAAGGCGGCTCCCCCAAGCAAGACGGCTCCAAAGATAGCAAGCTTCTCTAAACTGGCGGTAGAGGCGGCCCCGTATGACGAACTGCTGGTTGTGCCTGGAGGCGAGGGGTTTAAAGTGGAAAATGGTGGGCTGGGCGAGGAGATTGAGGTCGGTGGGGTGACGACGATAGAAGGAGGGGCAGTGGCGGCCGGTGGCGGGTTAGCATAAACAATGAGCGGAGTCGGAGGAGGAGGTGAGGCGTATGATGGAATCGGCGCTGTAGCGGCAGAAGGTGGCGGTGGTGTCTGAGAAGTAGCAGGTGGTGGTGGTAGCGCAGTAGTTGGTGCGGGTGCGAATACGGCGGGCGGTGTTGTAGCCTGTGGGATGCAGGATGGGATCATCAATACCAGAGCGAGAAGCAAGCAGAGAAGTGTATTGAATGGGGCCATGTCGAATGAAGAAGTGAGGTAGAGAATTGTTCTGAGGAATCTCGTGCAGGAAGGCAGAGGCAAGAAGGATGGTTAAGATCGGAGAAGGGGCATGAATGGTATATATAGGGCAATAACCAACCAGTTTCACAGAACAACAATTAGACGCAGATAATATTCCTTAATCCACAACTTCCAAAGCCCCACAATTAGAAACAGATAATATGCCTTCCTTGAGCGCCATCAAAGCAAAGTAGAAATTGTTTGATACGCCATTGGATGATTCCAACGGGACCAAGCAAATAAAAAACCGATCGGTTGTCCACATTAATCGATCGCCACAATGGCGAGGAGATCTTTGAAAATGACTTGAGATGGGATGACTTGTTTTAAAGGGTGAAGTTATACCGATTACAGCTTAAATGTTCAGTTTTTGTATATATTCACTGCGGAACTAAAACTAAAGGAAGAAAATAGTGGAGAAGCCAAACTGTGAGAAAATAGTGAACGAGACTTACACATTCAAGAATCAAAAGTGAATTGCTCAAACAACGAGAAAAGAATTTTCCAATAAAAACAAAACTTTATAAAAGTTCAACACAATAAAATCCTTATTACATAAAATGTTATAAAAATTAGAAGTAAAATAATATTAAGGTACAATCATATATATTATTTTATATAAAAATAATTTTTATATATTATATATATAATTAAATATATATAAGTACAATCTATAGGTACACCCCTATGAATGTCATTCCGATGCTAACTCACATATGGAAATCAACTCAAGCATCTCCAGTACATATCATTCATTTTCATCATTAAGGTGATTACTTTTGAGCCCATTTACCACAGGTACACTTTTGTGATAAATGTATCATATCTCCTTTGGTCTACAACCCAATCTAGGAAAATGTATGCTCGATGATTACTCAAGACATTGTAGCAAAATGTATGTCACACATATCACTCCCATGTGGGCTTCTAGAGGCTATCGATCTAGAAACACTAGGGTCAACTCTCATAGTGTGTGACGTCAAGGTTAACTCCCTTGACATGTCCTCGTCCTTTCCACATGGGATGTGTCCTCATGCTCTATAAGGGATGCTGGGGATAATAAGCCCAAAATTGACTTATCCTCTCAATAAGTGTCTCATAAATCAATCCCAACTCACCACAAAGGAGTATGATCTGAGGAATCTCTGCAGAAGCTACAAACATTACCACTTCTCCAAAGAAGAGAGGCATCTACTACTCCAAGTCTACTCATGTAAGCATTTGAACTTCATCCTGCATGGGCTTGATATTAAAATCAACAACATGTTCATATGTAAGAAGGTATTGCACCAATACTTCCTTCCTCCTCACCATGTCACGGATGTAGCTATATATACAAGACTTGAGATAGCTCATCCTACAAGGGGTTTCCAATACCTTGTGGTTGATCATGCTAAGTAATATTGGACCATACTTAATTGACATATTGAGGTTCTCTCATGAAACCAATGTCTAATATATATTGAGGTTCCATCATGGAACCAATGTATAACAAGACATACTGTTTTCCTCATGAAACTAATGTTTTGTTTCTTTCATTTGACCATATGAGGTGTCTGTGATGAAGTCCACATTCCCTCCTACTAGTCCATACAAGACCTTCGGCATAATGCCCACATACTTTCTAAACATCTCTAGACATATCGAAGTTCCCTCTATGACCCAATTTCCGGGCCAAGACATATTGAGGTTTCAGAAACCATGTATTGTCTTGACATCTAAACTATCCGAGGCACGTCAATTAAGTTTACATTCCCTACAAGTTCACATAGGCCCTCAGGGAGAATGTCTTAATGATGTTGTCTTCAAACATCAACACTCTCTCAACGAGGGAGACAGCCTCTTCCACAATCTCGCTTTTTCTTGAAGCACAAAAAAAATTCTCCGGACAATGGCTTGGTCAAAATGTTTGCAGTTCGTTCATCAATAGAAATGTACTAAATTCTAATAGTTCCTCTCTAGACCATATCTCACATATAGTGATATTTAATGTCTACATTCTTTGACTTGTCATAAGAAACTGAATTCACTGATAGTATCATGTAACTTTTATTGTTAGAGGAATCAACGAGGCTCCAAATCATGACCAAATAAATATGTAAGGATATTTTGAAGCCATATTGCTTCACCGGATCATTAATTAGTTGCTATGTACTCTGCCCTTGTTGCACTAAGTGCTATGGATTTCTTCTTCTTGCTAATCTAGGAAACAATAATAGAGCCCAAACTGAAACACATACATGAAGTACACTTTTGTTTCTACCCTTTCGGACCTAAATATGTGCCACAAATATATCAAAACATTATTTGGCAGCCATTCAATGTTCATGTATCTGCCTATTTTGTGGAACTGCCCAACTTGTTCACACAAATCAAATGTTTGTCCTGTAACAGGGTGGGAAATCCCTCCTATGTGGACTAGCACTAAGGGTTTTATTATGCATGCAGAAATGACCTAAAGATTCTTACTTTTTACCATCATCCCAATGTAATTCCCCCATTATTTATATGTAAATACAAGGCTCAAGATTAAGTTGACGTACCTTATTCTTCAGGTTTGATGTCAATCCCTTTTCAAACTTGGTCATTCTTTGACTACAAATCTCTCCAATGCCGACTCAAGTATACTAAAGACAAACAAAGAACTCCACATGCATTTGATCTATGAACTAACGGGTTAGAGATTTTAATCAATCATACAATCAATATTCCACATGACACCCCATATGAGGGACAGAAAACACTCATTTTATTAACTTTACAGATACCTACAATGATAAAGCTGACTAATACTTATCCTCGTCCGGAGCTCTTTCCACTGCCTTCCAAATGGCTTTTCTCTATACTTCTTTTGCACAAGGATGGATAAAGGCTGAGACAAAGGGAATGCTCAATCATAGCTTCTTTTACTAGGATTCTCCTCCTTTCAAATGGGAATCCTAACTCCTTCTTTTATAGGCTAGAAGAAGTAAGGTATTTGGTCGAGTGGACTGTACCATGCATGGTGTTACAATTAAAAGATGTCCTAAAACAACCTTTGTTTTAATATTAATTTATCAACCTGGAGATTTTTTCTTTTATCTCAAGAATATCAAAGTTTATGTGTAGGTGCAACCTAGAATCGTGTAGCTAAACCAGATCTCAGTTCATCAACAATCAAGTTCCTCAAACGTCACCAAAGATTCTAAGAACTAAATGAGATTGAAATATGAATACTAAGATGTTGTAAAATGAAAGGAACTAATTAATCTAATTGAATTCAATTAACTACAAAGAAGTAATTGAATCTAACTAAAGACTTGCAAAATTAACTAATAACTAGGAATCAAATTACTGGAAAGGAAAAAAAAGTGAATTAATCTATCTATGGAAAGAAAAAACAATTGTAATCTAATCAAAAAGGACAACTAATGTAACTTTAATGGAAAGGAACAACTAATGTAACTTTAACCGAAAGGAAACAACAATTGTAAATGTAAAGCAAATGAACAATGCAGGTGAAAATGTCAGGAACTGTCAAGCAACAAACTACAAAAATGGAAATCATAACAACAATCATGAATAATTAAGGAAATGCCTATCTTCTGTAAACAATCATTAATTCATTGATACACTCATGCAAATAAAAGAAATTCAATTCACGGAAATAGAAATCAAAACTCTTAGAATTGGATATAATTACAAAATGACAAGAGTTTCTTCAGACTGGGCCTCTTGGTCTCTAAGCACTGCTACAAGAACCTGTATACGCAGAGATAAAAAACACTCAAAACTTAGCTGATTCCCATAACTCATAAACATTTACAAACCATCGCCACGCAGAAAGCACTAATCCAATACTTAAATGCTGTTTTTCTATATGTTTTCTAGATCTATTTATCCTCTTGTATATATTACAATAGGTAGAATCAAGTTATCCTAAGGATCTAAAGATCTCGTGGATTGCTTTTTTACTATTATAAAATTACAAATATAACAAATGCATTATCTTAAACCTGCTTAAAGCCCTAAAAGTCTCTAATCTTCAGTCATGATAGCCAAATCTCGGTTATCTTTATGCTTATTTGTCCAATTCATAACAAAATCAAACCATTGGCTAATCAGAATTTAGAATCTATTTAATAAAACTTTAATAACAACCCTAAGACACATATTAATCATGTTCTTTCCATATAATCCCTAATTAGTGTCAATCAGAATGATACTGCAACCTGTGACAAAAAAGAAGATATTTATAATTTTTCAAGAACCCAACATACCCCCTACCTTTACCTTTCTTGCATGTCCTCATGTTGTAGAGTCTCTTCGCGTAAAGCATTTGCTGTAGGGGAGGAAAAGCTGGTTCACCAGTGTCCCTAAAACCCATGGATTCTTTGGATTTCACCAAAACCGATTGGCTCATTTTTATTGATTTGGCAAATCCTTCCGTAAACTCTGAGAAACCAGAGGGAAGCTATACCTACATCCCATCCTAAGTAGGTCATTCCTCCGGAATTGAGGAGCAGATGGAGTTGAGCTGAGGGGTCTGAGTGCAGGAAAGAGCTGAATTTTTCTGGCGGTGGCAGGGGAGTGGAGGATTACTTTTGGGGGATTAAATGAATGGAGTTTAACGACTATCTTTTCACCTTTATTATTCATGATTTGATATGTCAATTTGACAATTGTTTAACAAAGAGGTCTCTTAAAAACATGAAATGAATGATAATGAGTTACTTCTTATTTCTACAACAATGCATCTATTATTAAAATTTATGTTTCTAAGAAACAAAATATACTACAAACAATCATAGAGACTCTATTTTTATGACTATTATTTTGAATTTAACGATGAATATTATACTGAATTTTTGTTGATCTAAGCTGAAACGCTACATTTTAAACACATATTTTTTCTACACATTGTATCTATATTAATTTTGCTTAAACAAAAATCTAAAATATACCCTTTTGAAAGTAACAATTTAAGGATTATGTACTATATTTTTTCCTAATTTTTCACTTATATTTTATCGACATTTGATTTCACCAATCATAATGTCTCACCGGAAATATTATAGTGATTTTTTTTTAAATTAAATAAAATTAGATAAAATAAAGAAAATGAAAACAAAATTGAGTAAGAATTGGGAGTAGATTCAATTTTGAAATGTTGATGTCATTTCAAAACCAAATTCTCAATGTTTGCAAGGGTCCGCAACCTCTGAAGTTTAACTATGCTTGGGAAAATTCTCTGTTTTAGTTTTCTGCCTAATTTCTTTTTTCGGCCTAAAGACTAAAATCTAATGGAAATCATCAAAACTAAATGGTTTTATATCTTTCAAATTTAAAAAACTTCTTTTGGTTGAAATATTGTAGAATGAATTCCGTCCGTCGGAAAAAATCAAACAATAGGTCATATGGTTCTCTTTCACAAATTGTATAAATAGGATTTCTACCGAACAAATTTGTAATAACACAATCCATAAAATGAACAAAGAGATATAAGCCTAAGGGATAGACTTAAAGCATTTCTATTTGCAGCTATATTCTTTTCTTTCTTTATTTCTTCCTCTGTTCCATAAAGCTTAATCAGAGGATCGGTATTGATACATGGTGGTTTTTTAGAATACTTAAACAAAGTTTCAAATCATCTTTTTTTTTTTTTTTAAAAAAAAAAAAAGTGTATTATTCCCATAAGACATTATATTTATTGAATAATAATTTATATATATATTTAAAGATAACAAGGAGTAGTTTTCTGTGAAGTCTTTGTTGAACATATCTTTTACAGAATAACTCATAAAAGTCATGTAAAAAAGTTTATGCAAGAGAAAATATGGTCGCACTCAAGATGATACTTGCCAACCGAATAAAGGAAAGAGTATTATTGAAGAAATAAATGAGAAAGTGCAAATATTGAAGAAATAAACCATGATAATGCCTAATAGAGATTTTCACAAGAAGAAGTTCAACTGTGCATGCATGCAACATGATGTGAATGAGTAATACCTAATAATAATATTGGGATCAGACTGTAAAGCACAAAATTCAAAGTATAGAATTCAAATTAAAAATATTGTAATAATATAATTGATTGTAATTACAATTTGATGTTTTTCAAAAAACATAAATAGATTTGTCTCATAATGCCAAAGAAGACGTTGAAACCAAATTGAATCAGAAGATGAATCACCCATAGGTATGTGTACATAAATTTAGATTAATACAAGATTAACACTCAAGCATATATATAACTTAGTGAATTTGTGTTCGAGTTATGTTTTTAATATAAACTTTAAAAAAAACATAAAAAAAAAAAAAAAAAAAAAAAAAAAATGAAATATTAGAAAATGTTGATTCATTAAATTTGGAAAAGAAAAAGCTACATTATATAAGATATCTAACTAAGAATATGTATAATACTTATTTCAAAGATGAATCAAGAACAATACAAGCTCAACTTTTAACTTTCTAATAGTCAAGAAAGTTAAAAGAAGCTACGTCATTATTGGGCATTCAAAAGTCAACAAAGGATACGCTGTAGTTGCAAACATAATCGTCTTTTAATAATATAACTAGTATTAAAGCTGGAAAATCTCGGCAAGAAGATGTCCGGTGTTGCATGTAAAACGTTACAAACAACAATTGTTCTAGGGAGCAATATAAAAGATCATTCGACACGACACATGGCAAAAACTCGAACATCAAGAAAAATATTGCACAAACATAGGAAATTTTGTTTCTAAATAGATGTAAATGATGAATTGGCTTGTTGGACAAATATTTTCTAGACAACCCTACAAAGATAGACTTATGGAAAATATTAAAGAATTGGCCTTTAATTGTTGGTTGAAGAATCTCGCATTTCACCACATACAAGGGATGTACACAAAAATAGCATGAAATCAATATGAAGAACATCCAAGACATATACTCTAAATGACACAAATAGAGTTGTTTAATAAATCCAAAGAAGAGAAAAAAAGAAGCAAAAAAAAAAAAAAAAAAAAAAAAAAAAAAAACATGGTTTGTTAGACCCATCACCATTTAGACATGTGGCTGTTGTCGCTATCATGTGGAGTTTGAGCTGTATTATGACACTTTTGGATTTTGGTAAAACCTTTATGGTTGTGTTCACCTCCTCCTCCTTCCACAATATGTGCCTTTATATCTCAAATTCTATGTGAAAGAGAAGAAGATGATTTATTTTACAAAACAATTGTGTTGGTGGAAAGAAATGTGATCAGTGTGGAAATATAAGTTTGTTTCAATCAAATTATCCTATTGATATGAATAATCAATCATTTCTAATATAAGAGTCAATTGAAAAATATGTGAATATTTGAGCAAGACGACTCCACATTCTTCAAAATGTTATCGTTAGCTTCTGATTTGAAGGTAGATAAACATGTTTGATAGAGCTTTGAAGAAGTTTGAGGAAGAAATCTATAACACAACTAAGAATCTACATAGAGCTCATGGCAAGATTCTTACAATTCAAAACAATCATGTGGAAGTGTTTCCACCAAGGAAATTTTTGTCTGGAGTTGATTTTGTAGAGAATTACACATTCCTCTCAAGACAAAAAAAGAAATACGAGTGAATATTATCATTCCGACTGTATGTCACCATATTTGTCCACGCTTTATATAGACATGATCAATGGAGTCTTCCAAACATAGAAAGCACTAATGACAATCGACATGTTATTAAAGAATATCACTTTTATATAATTGATGATCTAACACACGACACACATTATGTACACATTGTTTTGATAAATTTTACGATTCATTGAAAGAACATGAAATCATATTCACTCCATTGGATATGGTCCTGATGGGTGTGCAGCCACCAAATCTACATGATCACTGAATGATACGCTGCCTTCATAAAAATTAAATATTACACATTGTTGGAATTTTGAGATCGTCATGGAAAAGGAGAGCACGACAATGAAAAGGAGAGCACGACAATGCAAGGGCATGTGTAAAAAAAACACTTCAAAGGTATCAGATGAAACCTCATTCCGATCGATTTGAATCCACTGAAAATGTTGTTGAATGGTGCAACATGGCACTAAGCCATGAATATAATCCTCCAAGGGATGTGAAAAGCATCTATATATAAATGCTACATGTATGTACAGAGGATATAAAAATTTGAATGTGTCTAAATTTATATCTGACCTTTAATCATTTTCTTGAGAGATTTCTGGTTAACAAGTTCTTTTCTTGAAAGGTGCATTTTTGCATGTTGGAATAGAAGATGTAACAAATCAATATCATATGACGCTAGTAAAATACCCGACAAGAAAATACATCACTAAAAGAAAATTTCAAATGGGTTTGCATTGATAGATTTAAATGACTCTTTGTTTTGTTCAATTTGTATACAGACGACTCATAATCCACAAATATTTGCGAGAACTAAAAATGCAGATATGTTAAAGCTTGGAGACATATCAAAATTAATATAAAAGGTAACATTCCACTTGCAAGCTTAGAGGAGATGGAATCAAATGAAACTATAGTGTCAGTTGATGGCGATAGAGTTTTTGATCTTGTTAGAGAAGGTAAAATTAAATTATGTTTAAATTTTTTCAAATAACTTGTAGATACATACTTGTGTGAAAATCTAACATGAATTAATTGTTGTCCAATATATCCAATTATTTGCAGTAGATGTTTTTTCCGTGGTTGCACCTGTAGACAACACTGAAAAAGTGAAATATTATTTGATGCGATGCATGTCACAAAAGATGGGGCTATTAGAAGATTTTGATGATAACGGTTTTATATATGAAAGAGGATCCATTGTATTGAAAGGATGTTTTTTTCAAGAAACCCATCAAACTGATACTCATGTTCACTTTCAAGACTATAAAGGAGAGAAACAACTATGCCATCTAATATCTCTCAAACATTAAGAATAAGATTTGCAGCAGCTGTGTGTCTGAATGAATTAATGAATCCCATCATGGTAGAATCCAGGCTTCATTTTTTTCTTCAAACATACTGAATTGTCACTTCAGATGAGGACAGATATCATAATGTATGCAACTAGGTTAAAGAAGGAAGGTGGCTCCTCCAACCAAGACGGCTCCAAAGATAGCAAGCTTCTCTAAACTGGCGGTAGAAGCGACCCCATATGACGAACTCCTGGTTGTGCCTACAGGCGAGAGGTTTAAGGTTGAAAATGGTGGGCTGGGCGAGGAGAGTGAGGTCAGTGGGCCGAGTGATGAGAGTGAGGTCAGTGGGGTGGCCGCTATTGAAGGAGGGGTAGTGGTGGCCAGTGGTGGGTTAGCATAAATAATGAGCGGAGTTAGAGGAGGAGGTGAAGAGTATGATGGAATGGGGGCTGTAGCGGCAGGAGGTGGCGGTGGTGTCTCAGAAGAAGCAGGTGGTGCTAGTAGCACAATAGTTGGTGTGGGTGAGAATACGGCGGCCGGTGTGGTAGCTTGTGGGATGCAGGATGGCATCATCAATACCAGAGAGAGAAGCAAGAAGAGAAGTGTATTGAATGGGGCCATGTCGAATGAAGGAGTGAGATAGAGAATTGTTCTGAGGAATATCGTGCAAGAAGGCAGAGGCAAGAAGGATGGTTAAGATGGGAGAAGGGGCATGAATGGTATATATAGGGAAATAACCAACCAGTTTCACAGAACAACAATTAGACGTAGATAATATTCCTTACTAGAGAACTAACCACAATCCACAACTTCCAAAGCCAGACAATTAGAAACGGATAATATGCCTTCCTTGAGCACCATCAAAGCAAAGTGGAAATTGTTTGATACGCCATTGGATGATTACAACGGGACCAAGCAAATCAAAAACTGATTGGTTGTCCACATTAATTGATCGCCACAATGGTCAGGAGATCTTTGAAAATGACTTTAGATGGGATGACTTGTTTTAAAGGGTGAAGATATACCGATTACAGCTTAAATGTTCAGGTTTTATATATATTCACGATAGACCTAAAACTGAGGGAAGAAAATAGTGGAGAAGACAAACTGTGAGAAAATAGCGAAGGAGACTTGCACATTCAAGAATCAAAAGTGAATTGCTCAAACAATGAGAAAATAATTTTCCAATAAAAACAAAACTTTGTAAAACTTCAACACAATAAAATCCTTATTACATAAAATGTTATAAAAATTGGAAGTAAATTAATATTACACAATCATATATATTATTTTTATATAAAATAATTTTTATATATTATATATATAATTAAATATATATAAGTACACCACAGGTACACCCCTGTGAATGTCATCCCGATGCTAACTCACACATGGAAATCAACTCAAGCACCTCCAATACATATCATTCATTTTCATCATTAAGGAAGGACTATGCCTGAGCCCATTTACCACAAGTACACTTTTGTGATAAATGCATCCTATCTCCCTTCGTCTACAACCCAATCTAGGAAAAGGTATGCCCGATGATTACTCAGGACATTATAGAAATAGGTATGTCACACATATCACT
>SNQJ01S0094741.1:45627-80614 GCA_010110895.2 Picea sitchensis | reverse complement strand
ATATTGGTATCCTTACTTCTAATCCAACTTCATGATAAGACATGCTTACAATATTTGGTTGATTAGGGCCTTGATTATTTGTAGGGGATATATATATTATAATATTACAATATTACAATGTAATAGTAATGCCATATTACAATGTAATATGGCATTACCATATTACATTATAATATGGCATACAATATGGTATACCATATTTCATGTAATTTTTTTTTTTAAACCTAAAGTCATCGTAGCAATATCGACGCAAGTTCTTCGGAAAAATTTTACTATTTTACCAAACCGTCTCTATAGAGACGAAACTTCGTCGCAATTTGCCACGAATATTCGTCGTATATACAACATGTGCATCGTAAATTTGGTTTGGAGATATTGCACTCGTCGATATTACCACGGATTTTCATCGCAAGTTGTGACGGACTTTCGTCGCACATTTAGTAGTTGCGTCGTAAGTTATTGACTTGGCATAACTTTTCGTCCCAATTGCGACGAAGTTTCGTCGTAATTGCCACATTTCTTTGTTGTTATTGCGACGATAGTTCGTCGTAATTGAGACGATGCATAGGGTTAACCGATATTGCATGTGGTGACACATGGAGATCTAATTTCGTCGATGTTTCCACGCACATGGAGAGATAATTTCGTCGATGTTTCGTCGACCGTCGCAAATTTGCTCATATGTACTAGTGATTCAAACTAGTAAAGCTATGTAATCTAGGTCATCCCCATGACTTAATCATCTCATAGATAGATTTAGTGGATGTATTATACCTTGTTCCTTCTTTTGAATGGATCAAGTTGTGAAAAATATCTTGGACAAATTTCCAAACTACATCTTTACCTTGTAATTTTCCTTGCTTATGCGTCTCACACACATACTTGAAAAATCTAAAAACACAATTTCTTTTTGTAGATTCAAAAAACTTTGGACCTCATTCTAATATAAAAGGTAGCAACCTTCTTCCTCTGCCACCAAAAATATCACATTGTCGATCTATGGCTAGAATTTGTAGCTTGTGCAACAATTTTGAGTTCAGTTTGAGTCAAATGGTCTAGTATTCTCCCTTTCCACGTATCTCTCCCTTTTCTTTTAATGTTTCTCCTTGATTCACAATATAATCACATCCTAAATTCATTACATTCAGGAACCAACTTACAAAAATTACATGTAAATGAACTGAAAGGCATGCCTGTTTTAGAAGCCCTCTAGCAATGAATATGCCTATATGTGTCATCAATACTACATTCAGTACCACAATAACATAGTGTCCTCTTATTATGCTTCTCTATGGCCCCTAATTTCCCACCTTGTTTATCATCGATTAGGACATTTTTATCTTGTCTCTCCCCATTTCTATCAATATAGGGATCCCAATACCCCCAACATTGTAATTTCAAGGGAGATAAATGACCTACACTAATATGAAAAATACATTAAAAAATGAACTAGTTTCAAAAATGATAACAACAAAAAATGTGCACATTCAAATTAAAAAAGGAATTAAATTAAAACTTGCATAATTAATGCAGTTGAAGAAGACACACCTGGATTTGTAGAACCCATATGTAATAGTGATAGTGATGATGGAACCAATAACCTTTTCAAACTTTCTTGGGACTTCTCAATGGTAGGATTCTTGGGTCTGTCGGTTGTGCCAATCCTCAACCTACTTGTATTATGAAAAACCTCATATGTAGAAGTAATATGCTTCTTTGATTTCATGTGTTCATTCAAATAACTGAAAATATTACCACTAGATGACACTAAGAAAAACCATTTACTGCATCGTGTACATTCCATTTTTACTTTTCTCTTGTCCTAGTATTCTGCAAGTGTTGCTTCCACCACCTTGAACAAATCAGGATCATGTGTCTTATTGAAATCATTTAGAAGTTTGATTTCATTCTCAATATCAAATCGATCTCCAACCATTTTTGTTTGTGTTGCTTGATCATTAAATGAAGGAATTTGACTATTTTGCACTCCTAAAATGTTACTTTGATGAGTTGTTGGTCTAATATGAGAATTTTTTAAGTTGATAAACATTCTACATGCCAATGATATTTCCTTTGTTCCATAAGCAACACCACACTATTCACATAGGATCTTTATTTTAGGCTTTCCCTTTTCCGAAGATACTTGGAGACTAAGCTTCTCCCCAACAAATTGTTCCATTAAACTATTCACTTTGTTTTTCCAATATGCCAATACAATAGGATCAACAGATATACATTGTTGTACATAATCTAATTCACTTTCAAATGTTGGTTGTTTATGCATAGGTTCCTCCACATGCTCACTAATGTTTCAAACATTTGGAGCTTTTTCCACTGCACCTGATCCAAATGTTTCAATTTCCAATGTGTCTAGTTTCCTCTTGAATACTATAGTTGTTGTTTCCACTCTCCATTTTTCCTGTTTCTTTGGATTTAACGATTTCCCTTTACAAACAAAAAACCAAAAAGGATATCCAATTACTCCATCATCCACATTTTCATGATGGATTTCATAAAATGTAGAATCTTTTCAATCCTTAATTACACCAAAGACGTAATTCCCTTCACTAGCTACAATGTCATATTCCAATACATCTTCATTTCCATTGATTTGTACCTTAGTAAATTAAGAACAATAAGTATACTAACTATTAATAAAATGTAAATTTAAAATGACATGTATATGTAACAAAGTTATATCTACCTATAAATTTATGGGATTAGGAAGAAAATTTCAACATAAATACTTGTAATACTAGACTCTACAGATTACCTACACTTTTTTCTTACGAAAATTGCAAGAAGGTGTCAATATGGATTGGTGGTGGTATTATTTTTGTTTTCTTATGGCGTTATTATTATTGCTACCATACATGGACTATAGCAAGAAAAAATAGATTGTAAATGAAAAAGATAAGAATCCATTTGCCTCAAACTTGGCTTGCATAGCCAATCTCTTATCATACTCTAGGGATGCACATATGCCTCATTCCCTGGCTGCATAGAATTAATTAAAAACACTTAATTTTTCTTTTAATTTACTAACATAATTCAATTGGTACTTCCACCCCCTAGAAATGTCACTCATGACTCTATGATACTTGAGATAGATTCTTCTCAGGCACCATCTCTTTTACATTCACAACCAAGCATCGAACCATTTTCCTTTTCATGGTTTATTTACTGACTCTCTACCAAGATTCATTCCACTTTCAAGTCTTTCTTGGCTTAACCTCTCCATGCTATTTTGGAAATATCTTCAATACCTTTGGAATGCATCAATAATATCTACTAGTATTGTTTTTTTCCTTCTTGGAGTGTTTTTCATGCATTCCCATTTGCTTGATATCTACCCCATTAATTCTTCTTCCATTATTCTAGGATGTTCATGGACTTGTAACTACATATTATGCTGATATTAATTTTCAGCATTCTACTATTATTCAAATCCCTTTGATCCCACTCCTACATGACCCAATTCTATTTCCAGTCATGTTTTCTGAGTAAACTTGGATAGTTGACACCAACTTCCTTCTTGAGGTACTTGATTTATCCCCTCCTTAACTGATCATATCGGTACTTGGATTTTCTTGCTGGCTATTACTTTCCCCTCTCTCGACCAATCTGATTTCAACCTTCCTTGCACAATCCACTTCTATCATGCCATATTGATGCCCTTCATACCAACCTTCCACTGCACACTCTGATAGCCATAAGGGAATCATTACTCTAATTTCATAGCTAATCCCTGGATATGATGCACTCTTTATCCAAATATGCATTAAGCCTCTTTCTTTATCTGGTTACTATCATTCTGATATTCAATTCCTTTCATAATGGATCTTACTCCCATGCATTGCTTAATTTGTATATTGGTATATTTGGGAGTGTTCAATAATTCAATCACTACATTATCTATTCCTTTTCCCAAATTCCATTGCATACTTGACTAGCATGAGAGGACCTCCTGTATTGGCCTCCCAAGACTTTATGGCTGCACTCAGATTCTATACCTGAACATTTTGAGGTCTTGGCTTTTGATCATCTTATGGAATATTTTTTTCATAGCATTCTTTTCTTGAGTACCTCTGCTTATTTTTAGCTAAATTTCAACCTTCTCTCCTGTTAATAACTAAAATTCTTTAACTCTACAAAAATGTGTGACTGACTCAACAATTTAGCTAAGTTAACTGACTCAACAATTTTCATGAAAATATATGAACCATTCTGGTTCCATAATATATCAGAATTATTTCTACTGATTCCCTAGAAAATTGAATTCCTAGATCAATTTTATGGGTGAATATTTATATTCTATTGTCCTAGACCTTTCCAACGCCTTCTCCCATGCTCAATTCTAAGTCTTGAGTAGAAAGTTATGGCTATTTGAAAATTGCCCAATAACTTTTCTGTTCATTCTTCAACTTGGCGCAACTCTACACTATAAATATGCATTTTTGCACCTAATCCATTGGAATTTTCGTGGAAGATATATTGGGTTTCTTCATATACATATTATGGACACTTTGTCCAAGTTTCACCTTTTTCTGGGTTCCAGGATGCTAGTTACAGTCAGCTGAAGTTCTAGGCCAAAATACCATATTGTAACTGATATGCTACAGGTACCTTCTTTGCCATATTAAATGATTTTAACATGCCCGGAAATTTAATTCAACTCTGGGAATGTCTTATATGGTTCAACATATTTCCATTGAATGCTCCTGCACCTCCATCATATTCCGGAGAAAAAATTTATGGCTCTTTGAAGTTAGATGGGTTTGAAAATTTACCCTCCATTGTTTATGTTGTAACTTTCTCATAAAAGCTTCGTTTGACGAACGGTTTACACCACTAGAAAACTCTCTCTGAGCTCTTTTATTTGAGCTGCAAAGAAAAAATGTGCCTTGGCAAGGCACACTCTGTTATATTGATTTTTGAGTGGCTAAAAACGTTGTTAAGGCCCTCAAAAACGCACTACAAAAGATGACATTCAAATGATATAAAACGTAGCAGAAAATTGTTGGTTTTTTGTCGTTGTTCACCCTTCAAACAACTTTGTGTGCAAAAATTTCAACCTGTAACCAATTTTTACCATGCGCAACAACAACACAAGGTAAATCGTGCTTTGTGCACTTTAAAACCATTGTGTATCACTTCTTTGTCGTGCCAATAACTTGTGTGTACTACTTTTGTGTCGCGCACCAATATCCACCGCGTTCAGTTTGTGTACCATGTGCATTTCACTCTACACACTACTCCATGCCAGAGTTTAGTACGCCCACACCATGCACCAATACTCTGCATGCACCATTAACTAAGTTGTCACGTGACAAGATATACTCATATCGCGCACGCACCAACCAAACTCCTCTGCACTCTGCCAATACTGCGCACACCACGTGTGTCATTATATGTGTGTGCACACCGCGTGCACCATTTTATGTGTATGTTCACTGCGCAACAACACTTTTCCGCATGGCACCAAAATCTAGTGCACGCAACCACACACCAACACTTTTCCGCGCGGTGCCAAATTTTAGTGCGCACAACCACACACCAACACTTTTTCACGCAGCACCAAATTTTACTGCGCGCACCAACATGCCAAAATCTTTCCGTGCGGTGCCAAATTTTAGTGCCCACAACTGCACACCAACACTTTTCCGTGCGCCACGAAATTTTACTATGCGCACCAGCATGCCAACATTTTTCCATGTGGTACCCAAATTTAGCGCGCGTACCAGCATGCCAACATTTTTCCACATGGAACCCAATTTTTATATATCACCATATTTTAACGCACAACATGCATTTTTAGTACGCCCACCTGTGCACATTCATTTTTATTTGCATCACTTCCTCATGAAATCTGCTGCAGAAATTGGGGCTTTTGCTTAACTTTTTCCCCATTTCTTCCAAAGACATTCTGCAACTATGAAATTTGTTCAATTTCACCCCGTTAACACCCATTCAACCTATGCAACAACAAATCATTGTAGGTTGACATTTCTGGAACGAGTTTTTCCCAAGCTCAAGTCACAAATTGAGAATTTTAATTACTAAAATCGCTCCATCTCTCATGGATTTACTGTAACTTCAAATTCGACCCATTCCAGGTCCGAATTTTCTAAAATAGATATTAAACCAGTAATATCTCACTACTTGGCCGAATTTCTCGATTTTCCAATGAATTTAACAACAAAAATTGGGGCTTTTCCAAATTCTGCATCATTGTTGTTACTTTTTACCATGGATGCTCTACAAATAAAATTTGGCCACTTCGAAATAAATCCTCTGTGACATTTCTCTTCAACTTACATTGCTCGACCAATCTAGGCTTAGTGTTGAAAACCTGGCTCTGATACCATATTGTAACATTCTTGACCACCAACAAGTCGGGCAATTCGACTACTCAAATGCTTTACTTAGCTTTGGTACCATATTGTAATGTCCCCGACCATCCATGCTAGGACACGCTACGCCAAAGAACTCTTACTATTCTCTCTTTGGAACATACTAAAGCATAACCAACATCCAACTGAGGTATGCCACATAAAATTTTCAAACTGCATGCAATTAAAACATATACACACAAAACTCTTACGGAAACATATATATAAAATGTAAACATACAAATACATCTGTAAATGCACATATTCATACTAAAATAACAGTAAACATATGCATGAAGCATATGCGGGCAATACCCATAACTATAAACACAGTTATAAATCATACATAGATAAGTCCATAAAAATAAACATGGAAATAATAATGGAGCATGTAAATTTATCACACAGTTGACACGTATCTTGGTAAGAATATCACCAACTACATGCAGACCTTCCATGAACCTCCCAGCATTAGACCACACTATCCATCACTCTCAACAGTGAGTCACCCCCGAGCAAGGACTAAACCCCACCTGGGTAAAAGGGTTCCTAACTAGGCTAATGGCTCATGGAAAACAAGAAAAACTCTGTCACAGGTGCCTACTCAAACTAGCAGCCTATAGTCTCTCATTCTCCACATGCCTGTCCCACCCCAGGAAGTGTTCCCCTTCTCTACTCAACAATCCTTTGGCTACCCCACTTCCCTTCTAGGGCTTCAGCAACAGGCTGGACGGGAAGTCTCAGAGCCCTGTAGCTGTAGTTTGGCACCTTCAGGAAATCAATTCCCAGCAATTCTCTCACCCAGAGAGAAATTTATCACGATCCTGACAACATGCCTCTTCAATATCCCATGGGCTTGACAACCTGCTTCTTCAGTCTAGCTCCCCAACTAACCAGCTACTTAAACAAGTATGGCTATGGATACAGGTTCAAGTACAGTGACAGGAAGTATGAAGGATAGCTTACTGCGAGAGTGAAAGATCATGGTATGGTTGAATGGATAATTCCCTGATGGAAGGAATGATGGTCAGAATGATGGAAAATATGGGAAAATGAACTAAGTCCCCACAATATGTATGCATGTCCCCAGCTTGACACTTGTCATGTTGGGAGCTACTTTGGCCCACTTGTCCCCAACTTTGGAACTTAGAGTAAAATAATTATCCATACTTTATACTTTAAGAAATATTAATATAATATTCCTTTTTGGCTTAAGCTCCCAATATTATCTCTTTTGATTAACTTTTATCCCTCCCTTTTCCTAACTAGTGGAGTTTACTCCCCCGTACTCTTTTATCGTGGTCGGTTTGAGCGCAACGATGTATTTTATATTAATGATGAGATGTATACAAATATAGGCACATTGACCTTTAGCATATAGGCTCTCTGGCCTAATTCAAAACATAATCATCCTAGATTTTAATAACTGGCTCACCAACCTATAAAACACAACATATACACAAAGTCTCCCTGGCCTCAATATCACGCGCACTTAAGTTGTTGCGCACGGTATCCTGGAATGTGCCCATTCCATCATTTTACTACGTAGTACATGCATGCACTATGCTATGGAATATGCATGCCAAAAATATATAAAACATCTCACCATCTTAAGTACATTATTACATTTGCAGTTGGGATTCGAACTAGGGATATTACACGTCCCATGTACGTGGATGCTTAGAATTCTACATGTGCATGATGTGCAAAATCATTCGATTGACGACCTTTGTTTGGCCATCGGTTTGGGGGTGGAAAGCAGTGGATTTTGTGAGCTTGGTGTCCAATAGAGACAAGAGACTCTACCAAAAGGTGTTGAGGAACCTACTATCTCATTTGGAGAGGATGGTTTTTGGTATCCCAAAGTGGACCCACACTCATTCGAACAAGAGATTGGAAGTATCTTTCGCTGTGACATTCTTCTTATAAGATGTGAGGATGGCCATATTCAAAAATGGATCAACGACCATAAACACGTAGTCATTTCCTTGCTTGGTGGACAACAAGACAAACATGTAATCCATTGAGATGGATTCCCAAGGCTTCCCAGTAATAAGAAGAGGGGTGTATAAGCCTTGATTCTTGATGGAAAGTTTGGAAATGGCACAGGCAATGCAAGATTTGATATACTTGTTGAAGTCCCTCTGAATTTTTGGCCAATAAATTTTTTTCTAAAGAATGGCCACAATTTTCTCTACACCAAAATGTCCTGCCACCCGACTGTAGTGGGCTTCCCAAATCATATTTGCATGCTCACTTGTAGGAACACAGAGATGGACTAGGTGGCATAAGAGTCCATCTTGAATGTGAAAATTAGTGACAGTTGCGCATGTACCCAAGAGTTGATATGTGGTGGTGAAGTCTGGATCTTGCTGATAAAGTTGGGGCCACTCAGATGCTTCATGTCCGCAATAATGGAGCACAGTGGTGAGTGCAACCACAGGAGGCTGACTGAGGTAGTTAGCGACACAATTGGAGATACATGTCTTATACTTGATGTTGATATGGAACTATTGCAGGTAGGTGGACCACTTCTGATGGTGGTCATTCTACAATTTTCCCTGTGTCTGTATGAACTGTAGAGGCTTGTGATCAGTGTGTATGATTGTCTATTTCCACAAAATGTAATGTTTCCATTGACGATAGGATTATACAATGGAATAAATTCCCTTGTCATAGGTGGGGTATTTCCGGACAGTATTGGAGAGTGTTTCACTATGGTATGCCACCGTATTCCTATGTTGAGTGAGAACTACACCCACAACATAGTCAAATGCATCAGTCTCAATCTCGAATGGTTGTTGCAAATCAAGCAAGGAGAGTAATAGAGTTGAGAACATGCGATGCTTCATATCATAAAATGCTCATTTTTGTTCCTTCCCCCACACAAAATTGGCCCTACCACCGCCCTTGGTCACCTGCCTGAGGACACATACAATATGGGAGAATCCCAACATGAACAGTTGGTATAAGTTGGCTAGTCCCAAAAATCTCTGAAGCTCAATCAGTGTGGTCGGGGCTGGCTAGTCACAGATGAATTAGATCTTATCTAGATCAACATGTTCCCCATTCTCATCAATAATGTATCCCAAGTATTGGACCTTGTTCATGCCAAAAGATCATTTTTCCAAGTTGGCATAAAGCTTGTGTTGCCGTAGAGTGCTCAAAACCTATTGAATATGACGCATGTGCTCCTCCCACGTTCTGTTGAATATGAGGATTTCATCCAAATATAGTACCACAAAGGAGTTGTTGAAGGGTCTCAATACATCATCCATCAACCTCATGAAAGTGGTTGGTGCATTTGTTAAGCCAAAGGGCATGACTAGACATTCGTAGAGACCTTATTTAGACTTGAAGGTTGTCTTCCATACATCAGTTGGTTCGATGGGAGCCTGGTGCTAGCCATAATTTAGGTCAATTTTTTTGAAGAATGTTTCCCCCTTAAGTTGGTAAAGAATTTCACAATCTTGGGAATGGGGTAGCGGTTCCTGACTGTGATTTTGTTTAAGGCTCTGTAATCAATTCATAGTTGCCACATCCTGTCCTTCTTTTGCACTAGTACAATCGGGCTTCCGCAAGGGGAGAAGGGTGTGATGTGCCCCTTTTGAAGAAGCTCTTGGATCTGACCCCTGATTTTTTCATTCTCCATCAAAGAGCACCGATAGACTGGTCCATTAGGTAGAGGTGTGTCGGGGTTCAGATCAATTGGATTCTTGACTTGACAGTGTGTCAATACCCCTGTAGGTGAGGCAAACATGTCTCTGTATTCTTCCACCATCCCATCCACTTGCTTCCACTGCAAATAGAGGTGTTGTGTAGAGGCCACAGATGTGGCGATGACCTTCTACTTACTGTGAGCATGGATTACATAGAAGACGAACTTCCCGATCTGTGAAATGACCTTATTGCATTGCTCAGAATAGATTAAAGAAATAGTAGTAGGCGATGCTACCGCTGGGATCTTGTACAATTGTCTACCAAAAGTAATAATAACAGTGTGGAGTCTAGACTCATATGAAACATGACGCTTCCACAAATATGGTTGTCCTACAAGAACATCACAAACATTAAGGGGAGAAATATCACACAATACCTCATTTTTGAAAGGCTTGATGTCGTAGGGAAGACGACATTGTTGGTTGACATGGATATCTTTCCCTTGGCAAAGCTATCCGATAGTGTAGAGCTTTGGGTGTGGTTTCCTTGATAGGTCTAGCCTCTTAATGACCTCTGCTAAAATTAGGTTATTCTGACTACCGTTGTCGACAATGAAATGAATCGGAACCCCCTTGACCCACATACGAAAGTGAAAGAGGCGTTCCCCTTCCTCTGGTTCTTCTGGTTCACTTGGCCAAAATTTGGTGGTAGAGACAGTGGAATTGGGTTCAACATCGATAATCTACTTCCCTCCTCCATGATTTGACTCGAAATCAAAATCGACCTCTGACTCAGAATCCTTCAGCTCAGCCACGAGGGACTTCTTGGAGCGACATTCTTCGGTGTTGTGCCAAGGAATTTTATGGTACTCAGACCATTTTCCTGTGTCCTTGTTCATATTCTCATTGCCCTTCTTGTGTTGTGGTTTGGAATGGTTGTCCTGAGGGAGACCATCTCGAATTGGTCCCTTTTTTTGTGGGTTGGGGTTGCCTTTGCCCTGCTTCGACTGTGAGGGGTCTGCAGATCCAAACTCTCATCGTTTCTTCTTAAATTTATGCTTGGTCTTGACAATGTATCTATAATCCATGACCAATGAGGTGATTTCCAGGAACCCCATTTATGTTTGAATGTATCTATGCAAAGAAATGTGGTTTTGAGCACTAGATGATGCTCAGAGTCTTTGATACCCAATTTGGTGCATAGGGTATGGAAAATATTGGTGAAATCTGGTATTGTCTAGTCCCTTTCTTGACATAGGGTGGTTCATCTGGTGTACTGGTCCTCGTAGCTTCCAACAAGGTAGTATTTTTATTTAATGGCGTCCAGGAAGGAATCCCATGTAGGGGCCACCACAAACATTGTAGATTCCTCCACGAACCTTTTCTCAGAGTAATTATCCCACCATTATTTAACATGGGGAATGACCTTGAGGAGTGAAAAAATAATCTTTTCCCTATCGAAAAAATTGTGGACTGAAAAATATCCTTCGAGCAGATTCAACCATTTATCTACAACATCCGCATCTATCATTCCTTCAAATAATGTAATATAAAAATTTGCATGTACCTTGAAGGGGATTGCACGACCACTTTATGAACATGCTTCTCCTGTGGGCAACCGTCGAAGGATCTGTGTGAGGTTTTCCATAATTTCGTTCCTTTGTTGCGTGAGGGTTTCCTCAAGCAACATTTCAATAGGATCTCATACTCCATAATATTTCATTTTTTCCCCCATGGGTTGTTGTCAGGCTCGGCATGACCGATCTTGTAATGGCTCGACTGGTTCGAGTCCCAACTTATTGTACCCAGATCTTGTCGGGGACATGCATGAAGAAAAATAAATGAAGAGCAGACTGCTCTGATACCACTGATCCAGATTTAGGAGCAGAACAAATTTATTATCAAAATGGATACAATAAACACATAGATATGAAGAATAAAACTAATATCCAATGAACAATATCTTCTATTAAATAATGAAATAGGATGAAACTGTAAAACTGCAGAACTGAAACACTTGCTCGAATGGTGGTAGCTATCTCTAAGAAGAGATGTGGCTTCTATGTGCATATGTTTGAGAAGAATGGATTACAATGAGGCTCCAAAGGCCTTTTTAATATTACTCATGAATGCCAAAACCTTAGCCATCCAAAAACCTAACCCTAGAAGGTGAAACTTCAAAAGGGATGTGGGACCTATGGGTAAGTTGGTATAATTTGGTACCTCAACTTCCCAGGGTTGTAACTTTTGCATACAACCTCCGTTTTAGGCATGTGATATCCATTTGGAAAGGTCTTTCAGAGAAATACAGATTTCGTCATCAAAATCCGACTTCGTCTATAGCTTGACTATGGTGAGCCAAACAAACAACATTTAGGGCCCCAAAATGGCCCTGGAAGTACAACAAGATGTTCTGACATGAAAACATACAAATTAAGCCAGATGGATTAAGCAAGAGTCCACTCGTATCCACCTGGAGGATGTGTGGGGATTTAGACAGCCCCAGAAGTGTAGAACCCCCACAATTACAAAGCAATACAGAAGAACATGCTGAAAAAAAATGGACACGAGGAGCCAATTGGAATAGGTGGGTGGCCACCAATATCCACCTGAATCAGGTACAACTGCATAGTTTCTTGGGAACATTGGTGTATTAATTTTTTGGGTCGATGACTCATCGATGATCTAAGTGGTTTGTGTTTTGGTGTTGTTACATGTTGCTTCGAACCCTGTGTATTCAATTCTCTGATCCAAAAATCGTTGACATCATGAAGTATTAGAGTCTCTTATCAACAAATGGTCGGTGTCGCGAATGTTTTTTGTTTGGGTGGTATTATGTGTCGTTTGTTGAAGCATGGGTGCCATATTTCTTGTGTAATGGTGGACATTTATTATTTATTTGAAGTTGAGTGGGTATGTTATTGTACTTGTGGATGGATGCGAAAGTTTTATTCTGCGTCATGTGAAGCGTTGGACTATGATATGAGATTGATTTTATGTGACACATTGAGTTTCATTGTGGGTGTGTTTAATTGTTAATATGGGTTTTGCAGAGTGTCTTTAGTTGTCATTGTTGTTATCACGTTGGGTCGTGGTTGGTAGTTGTTGGTTGTTTTTAATTCTCTGGTTCAAAGCTATGTTGCCCTAATGCAGGGTTCTTGTTTTCCTTGGTTTTGTTTGCTAATGTCAAAGAAAATAAAGATTCATTGAATTTTTAGCCACATGGAAATTAGTTTCTTAGTTTTTCTCTGGTTCAAAGCTATGACGTCATTATTTATGTTCAAAGATATACTCCCGTGGTGCAATTTTTTGCTTTTATAGTTTTTGGTTTCTCTAGTTCATGGATTTAGTATGATTATATTTTTCTTGTTCTAGTGGTGGATAAAGTAGAATCATAAGAGAATAAAATAAAAAAATTCTAGTTTCTTTGGTTCAAAGCTACAATACCCGGTCCCTACTTCTCATTTTTGTTAGTTTCTTTCCCTGTTATCAAAGAGAATAAACATGGTGCTAGATAGATTTGAGTTTTATTCTTGTAGAAGTTAGTTTCTTGGGTTCACTTTTTAGCATAGGTAGACCCTGTGGCAACTTCCTCAAGCTTCATTTTTTCTTTATGGATGTCATAATTCCAAGGTCTCCAATTACATGAACCAATTACTTATTCATTTTATTTATACAATTTATTGTTCCATTCACCTTGGCTCATAAACCCATGAACCCCCGCTTCATTTTGTGCCTTCAATTTTTCATCACAATGTTACAAAATTCAATCTATCAATTCACAAGATACATTTATATGCTTATAGGATTGTCAATTAACCAATAAACCCACACATGACTTCTTATCATCTTGTTTTTTTCCCATCAAAAAATGTATATATGCCCTCTACGCTACATTTCCTAAATGAAGATTGTGACGTCAAACAAAGCCCCATATCTTGTGCATAATATTGGCACTATTTATAAAAATAAATCAATCACATTGTATGTCAAAACTTATCTCACACATACTTCCATGTAATATTAATCAAGTATTCATTCTAAATACTCTACACATATCTCTCAATCACCACCCAAGAGTAGATCATTTCATCTTGCATATAACCTTTCCCTCTTCACATGTCTCAGATCCTAAATCCTTCATTGCATCACATATACCAATTCTTCAGTTAGTTCCAACGCAGTTCTTGATTTTGGGGAAAAACAATTTTGTTCCAATTCTAACTACTTTACCTAGATATGTGGAATAAATTACTACAAGTGAGGGGGTTCATACACCTTAAATTGGTTAACATTCAGTGCATTACTAGTTGAAAGTTGAGGTGCTAAATCCAACTTTTAAGGTTTTAAAACCCATTTTATCAATGATGGTGTGTAAGGACCATACAAACCATACCAAACATGATTGATCTTGTGATGGTACTAATTTTTGAAGCACTCATTATCCAAGTGGATCCAAACTCTTTCACCCACATAAATTTGTGGTTCAACTCAATATTTTTCATGCTATTCCTTATACTTGGCCTATGTCTATTGAAGGATGGAATCTACTATGAACCTTGGTCAAGTTCTGCAGAAAATAAGAAACGTTTTCTTTCTCCTTTTGTTGGTAGGATATGAATGAAATAGGGATAACAACTAGAATCTCATAAGGAGATAAAGGTTGGAAGCCAAAATAGACCTCAAATGGGGTGTGTCCTATATATACATGAGTGGATTTGTTGAAGTTGTGTTGCAATATATGCAACTATTGATCATATATATTGTTCCGTTGATAATATATGCAGAGGTCACAAACAAAGGTTTTGTTCAATACCTGATTTTGGCTATCAATTTGCATGCAATTTGCACATAAAAAGAAGTAAAGAACTAAAACTAACAAATTCAAACTTTCATAAATGTGCATTGTGAGTACCTCCAACAACAACCAATTAATCACTTCGATTGATATCCAAGTATAGATAACAACCATTTGTATTTCAGACAAAATAATCCTTCAAAATCTAAGTAAATATTTATTTTTTCTGTGATACACTATTGAGGATGTGAACCATGTTCCCTCCAAATAAATCACATGTATAATGAAAAGAAAATAAAAAATCATGGGGATACCTTAAAATTTGGAAGCTTAGGATGAGTTTCAAATGCATATGTCATGCATGTGTGCTATTTTCCCTAGTATGCTTTAAACAAATCACAGTTCCTAGTTAAAACAAACATGAAAGTTGGAGATCTAAAATGAGTTTCCATGCATGTGCTTATTTGCCCAGTTTTTTTCTAAACAATTATTTGTGACTCAATATTATCCAATCATCTTTGAGAAACACCTTGCTGACATCAAAAAAATATGATGAAATATGGATTATACCCAAAATTTTATAATTTTAAGAAATTAGAATCTCAAAATCTTCTAAACACATCAAACAAGTAATTATAGCCAAGGACAATGTGACGAAACAAAATCTCTTTCTAAAGAATTGTATATGCAATCAACAAACACCATTCTGAATTTGAAATAAATGGCACTCAATATGAAAAATTATTTCACTAATCTACTTCCATATCCAAGCCCACAACAAGGTGACACACTAAAGACATTTATTTTCTATGGTTTTCTACACAGCAAGGATGATGTGCATGCCAATTTGGGTTGTTGTGCATGCCAAATGTCCATGTGAAACAACCTTGTTTGATCTTATATGTAGACTATTATGCATATTCTTTTGATCGATAATAATTAACATATTTATCATAATATTAATATTAATTATAATCATGATTATAGTTATGAAGGTGATGCAGATTTGTTTTATGTCAAAATTTTGATTTCTATGAACAGTTAATAAATTTAATATTAACATAGGTTGGTGTATTTGACTTTTTAGAGAAATATGCATCATAAACATCCCTTGAATATAACAAAGATTCATTCTTCAAAACAATGGCCTCCAAAAAACCAACAAGATGTACATGATTTTCCTCGAAGTACTAAACCAACATTTCCAAAAAACAATCTCCAAAATATGACACAGAAGATGACAAAGAATACATTGAAATTGAAATTGGTACAACAAAGATCAACGAGAATGATTCAAACAAGGAAAAAAAGAATTGTCATGAAATTTTTTAGAAAAGGGGCCAAAAGACTCAACTAATGCTCCAAACATACACCCAAATCATCTTTCCATCATAAAACATATTCTACCTATAGACATGCAATAAACAACAACACAAAAAATTATCATTAACAATTGTCAATAATAAGCTACTATGATNAAGGGGCCAAAAGACTCAACTAATGCTCCAAACATACACCCAAATCATCTTTCCATCATAAAACATATTCTACCTATAGACATGCAATAAACAACAACACAAAAAATTATCATTAACAATTGTCAATAATAAGCTACTATGATAATCAGTCTATTAGAAAGAGAAATGAACATTGCAACTACACAATGGGTGAAACAAGTCAATATGAAGTCCTAAAACGAGTGTTGAAAACTATGTCTAGTATTCAAATGTGTAAAAATAGACTTGGTTATGATCAATCAAAATTATCTTCACGTTTCTCAAGAAAGTAGACATAATAACTTCACAATACTCCCATGAGAAACCTAATGTATCTGTTCCACAATTAATTTAATTAGATCAAAATACATGTCCACTCCCATGATAATCCGATATTGGAAAAAAATCGCACTTCACGTATGAACATTTTTCAAAAGAGAATACATAAAATACATATTCATACATAATAATTCTCCTCACTTGTAGACTATAGATATAAAATACCAATAAAAATGCTTTATTCTCCATGAATTCACCATGGAAGAAAAAATATCACATGTGGAGGATATGCTACCATGTTTTAGTATCTTCATGAAAAATAATAAGACAAAAATAGTGGCACAAAAGAGAATACAAGACTTGAAATGTAACACATACTCACAAAGAGTATCTTATCTATTAGCAATTCTAACCAAAGTACAAAKGTGAAAAACACAATAGACTAATTTAGAGTAYGGAACATATAATTAAAATATGCATAAAATAGTTAGAGCATATAATAAAATYAGCATGTGAACATGTACTAAAGATAACATTWAAAATTAAAGAATTAACAAAMGAATGAAATAAAAACTAAATAAAGAAGCTCCAAGTAAATATTATCTTTAACATGAACAAGTTGATTGAGCGATATTTCATATGAGACCCCAAATGTTGAAGTGTCGCATCCTAACTAAGATTTTCCTCAAATGCATGTGGAATATTCTACCCTTGTAATCTTGCTATTAGAGTCATTTGGAGAAATCATATGGTGCTTCAACTTTGCACCTTTTTGGTAATAAGTATTAAATTTCCTTTTAGGCTTTTTGATCAATGTGTTTATAGGGGTAGTCTCAAAAAATCAAATAATATAATAGATAGACATGCAATTAGTTTGAGAACACTATAGGCATTTGAAGGGTTTTTTCTCTTATATTTCCATATCACATTATTAAGATATGATAGGATTTCCTTTATAAGTCATGGACGAGTTCCATATCAACTTTTATTCTTCAGAAGCCAATTTAGCATGCACACCATCCCATGGGTTGTTGTCCATGCCAACATGGCTTGATGTGCATGCAAAATTGGCATTCCAGTCCCTTGTCATGTTGTGAATTCCAATTTGGCATGCATAGTAGCCCAATTTGGCATGCACAATAGGCCAAGGGTTGTTGTGCATGCCAACATCCAAAATATTACCCATATTCATTGATTGTATATATGTACTTACAGGAATGAATATAGATGACCAGATATAGATTTCAAATGTCATTACCTATTAATAAATGTATTGGGCTTGGTTAGTGATACAATTATCTCTACTATTGCAATGTATTATGCAAATCAAAGTGTTGTAAATATGATACATATGGCAGGTAAGTACTCTGTTGCAAGGACATCATCAGAAAAAATCTAAAACATGATAACAAATGAAATACTTCACCATCCAAAAACACCATTATAAACTTACACACTAGTGACCAGATGGGAATTAGAACTCACACTGACCAATGTCCCTACTACCTAGGCTACTTCATCTCTGAATGTTCATCTAGCAGTGCGATATATAGTGGTGTTGTATACTTTGAATACTTGTCCATATAACTTGTCATTATTAAGATATGTAGTGAAGGTGGAACTTGGAAATAGGAAAGGAACCTCAGAAGGAAGCTCATTACACAACATACATATTACCTTCATAAAGGAATGGAATGCAAGCTTTTAATAAAACAATAGTCCCAAATTTGTAAAAATATAATTGGCATACTTAGAATCTTGAATCTTGGCATTACCAAAGTAATTGTGTTAATGGTTACATGTTTACTTGGAATTGTAATAGAGAGATGCATATATTGGAGCTTAAACAATATTTCTCAATAAAATATATATGCCACAAAATTTCTTTGTCCTAGAAATCTCTTTCATCCTTCTAAAACCTTATTGTATCTCAATTAGAACTATCAAATTAATGTTAAGAATGACTTTCCATACATAGATCACAATTTATTGTTGGAAAATGCAAAGCATCATAAATTACTCTTATCTATTTATAATTTCAGAAAATGTTGAATGGACAAGGATGAATCGTTTCACAGCTAGCAAAAGGTGCTCACTGTGAACAACCATAGTTATCAATAACTACACACTTATAAAACCCACCAGCCCTCATGTTTGTCACATGAGAGCACACCAACTCCAAGAAAACACAAAAAATGACAACTGTAGAAATTAGCGAACAAAATTACCATTGCCAACCCTCTCATTAGACAAGAACCCTTTCTCTATCCAACCAATGTGTCAGGCCATATTTCCATTAGACTTTCCTCACAACCCCACTCAATTTTTTCTCTTAAATACTATCCCTCCATGGATGCAGAAAAAATAATCAACGCAACACACACAACTCAAACCCCTTTATCTCAGTAATAGAAATAGTGGGGGAAAAAATATCCAACCACAGAAGATATTGCCCCTTCGAAATAACATTTCCACATGAAAGGAAGAGTGTTAATACATACATGAAATTCAATATGGATAAATATCTACGTTTTCTGTGAAGAAAACAATTTCCTTTTGCTTAAATATTAGTGGGATACACGTCACCAATGATTTATAAAATAATAGTAAACATCTTTGTAGTTGAGCTAAAACAAATGAAACACACAATTAGCAATTTTAGCAACAAAGTGATTTCCATGAGACAAATAAGCATTGTGAATCTCAATTAAATTTCCCATGCTAAACACAATGTACCTTCAAATGATTCATGACGCCGACGAATGCTCCCTCCACAACCCACAGGTCGGAAGGTCCACGTCAGCACATGATATTTCCTTTACCACGACCCGAAGAACTCTAAACTAGCTCTTCTATTTCCCTATCAAGAAATTTTCACCCACAACAAACTATCACGGGATCCCCTCTTTACACTTGGGAGATCGGACTTCGCAACTTCGCGAATCCAATGGCCGAGTGTTGGTCTTTTGAATCCCCGAAACCCGAAAACAGACAACGTTGACCTTTCCTTTATCCTTTCGAGATTTTCCCTATCGTGATTTCGACGGTCGCGATGTCGAGCAACTTGCCTTTTTGACTACCGAATCCCGATATGACGAAACTCTGATACACACGCGAGTTTGACTTTTCAACGCCACTTCACCTCATAGGCACTTCGGACTTCGCAATATCGTGAATCCTGATGCAATGTGTTCGGAACTTTACCCCACAAAACTCTGAAATAGCATGCCACTTTTCCGCTTCGCTGACTCCTTCGTGGCCCACACAATCCTTTGACTTTCGGGATATCACGTTTCGTGATTTCGCGATTCCCGTTGCAATGTTTACGGGACTTCCACCAACGAAAACCCGATACAAGTATATACGTGTAAATCTGACGGCCCTTATGGCTCGGATATATGGTCCTACTCCTCCTGAGCTTAGAACCTTTAGGGAATACTTCGGCGTATCTCCCCTGCTTCTCTGTGAGATCTGACTACTCACAGAAATTCGCGAATTCTCCTCAGAGAATTCCGACCGTCCGTTCTTTCCTTTGAGAACATATTGGGTTCGACGTCACTATGCCTTGCATCAAACTTTTAAGAATTAGTCTCTTTGTCTTCCTTCAACGAATTTGAAGGCTTCAAAACCTTCTGAGTTTTCCACGTCTCGGAACCTTTCAGAAAATTCTTGCATGCACTCCTTGCGGAAAACTTTCAGACACTTCCAAGTGCTGAATCCCTTCGACTCTGTGCACACCTGCAGCAGTAGTATCTCAATGCTTCACTCAGGTTCGCAACCCTAAGGTTTCACTTGGCCTGTGCACTCCTTGCACAGCTCCTATGCCTGTCTTCACTTCTACAGAAATGAGAACAAAAGCTACCCTATCTGAACCCTTTGTCAACGCACTCCTTGCAGACACTTTCGACTGCACTCCTTGCAAGAACCTTTGTTCAGATAGAGAAACAATTGAAACTCATTCCTTCTTCCTTTCAGACTTCAAACTCAAACATGAAATCATATACACAGCATATAAAGAAAATGTATAACAGGAAGCAAACATTCATGAGCATATCATTCAACATCAATACACAGAGAACAAACACGAAACCATGAATTTGAATCAAACTCTTTCTATTAATCCAAATATATGTACATGGGTGTTCTTACACAACTCTCGGAATGCTCTTGCTCTTCCCAACAATGCTGCTTCATAATAATGTTATAATACACAATGAGGGTGTCTATATCCCGTTTCCCTCTTTCACTCTAAAACTGTCTAATCTAGAATTAATTTCTATCTACCTGCATTAACTACTTTAAATGCCTTCTACCTACTAAGGAAGAGAGAAATCGCTCAAGGTACGTTTACATTTTACAAGTGTGCTTCTTCTTAATGGATTCATTTAAGATTGCGCATCAACTTCAAGGTAATTTCAAAATTTGCGTTGGCGCTTGTCCAGCTGTCTTTTGCTTCCACGCTGGCTCGCTTGATGTCGGCGATGCTCCTGCATCATACTCCCTAGATTGAAAAATTTCATGGGCTCCTGTCCATGAGCTCACGCACGGTCTTTCCATGCCTCTATATCTCTGCTTCGTTCTCCCAGCTGGCATCTTCAACTAGATAATTCTTCCATTTGACCAGATACTCAAAGTATTCTTTCCTCCTGGTCTTCTTACTCACTCTTTTGTCCAGTGTGCGCTCCATCTGCGACTTATCTGCAACTGGCATCTGTTTTGTCCACTGGATCTCTGGNCAATCTCGTAAGCATTCGCCCCAAATTTCTTCAAGACCCTACACGACCCGATTTTCTTCATTTTCAGCTTGTTATATGTTCCTCTCGGGAACCTTTCTTTCCTCAAATGTGTCAGAATCAAGTCACCAACCTCAAACTGAAGTTGTCTCATGTGTTGATCTTCCCTACACTTGTATTCCTGGCTTGAATTATGTAGTCACTCCTTCACCTGACTGTGAAGTTCTTTCATCACCTTTGTGAATTCTTCTACACTTGCGCTCCTAGTCACAGTCTGTTTTGAATCCCTCAGTTCAGAAATTCCTCTCGGCTGCATGCCATAGAAAACCTGAAATGGACTCTGCCCTGTGCTCCTGTTAACCGAGTCGTTATAAGCGAATTATGCTTGTGGTAATATATTGTCCCAATGGATGTGGTGTTATGTCACCAAGCTTCTCAACAAGTCTCCCAGACTTTTGTTCACCACTTCTATTTGTCCATCCTTCTGAGGATGATAAGACGAAATAAATGACAAGTTAGTTCCCATCTTCTTCCATAAGGCCCTCCAAAAATGCCCTATGAACTTTGTATCTCGATCTGAAACTATAATTCTTGGCAAACCATGAAGTCAAATGACCTCTTTGAAAAATAGTTTCGCAATGTGAGTTGCGTCACTGGTCTTCTGACATGGAATGAAGTGTGCCATCTTGGAAAATATATCCACTACCACAAAGATTGAATCAAAACCTCTTTTTGTTCTTGGCAACCCCAATATGAAATCCATGTTGATTGCATCCCATGGCCTTTCTGGTATGGGCAATGGTTGATAAAACCCCGCATTCTGTCTTCTTCCCTTCGACTGTTAGCAAATTCTGCATCTGTCCACGAATTTCTTGATGTCTGCTCACATTCCCGGCCAAAAATATAACTCATTTATCTTTGCGAACATCTTTTCGTGACCAAAGTGCCCTGCCAATCCTCCACTGTGTTTCTCCTTTAGCAATTTCTCCCTCATGGAGCATTTCGGAATACACAGTTGATTACCCTTAAACAGTAATCCTTCTTAGATCATGTATTCTACCCATTGGCTTCTATCCCTGAGAATTGGATTCTCAACTACTTCATACGCCTCTTTAAAATCTTGATCATCTGTGTACATGTCCTTCAGATCATCAAAACCCAACATTTTGACTTTGAACTCATGCAACAACAAACACTTCTTGCTTAAAGCATCAACAACTTTGTTAGCAGTACCAGAAATATGTTTAATCACAAAAGTGAAATTCTGCATATATTCCACCCATTTGACATGTCTCTGATTCAACTTCTCTTGTTGAGTCACAAACTTCAATGCATGATTGTCACTATATAAGACAAATTCTTTCGGGATCAAGTAATGCCTCCATTTTTTCAATGCCTAGATGATAGCATAAAACTCCTTATCATAAGTGGAGTATTTTACTTTCACTTCATTCAGCTTCTTGCTGAAGTATGCTATTGGCTTGTCTTCCTGACTCAAGACTTCCCCGATTGCAAATCCACTTGCATCGCATTTCACTTGAAATGTCTTTCGGAAATCCGGCAACACCAAAACTGGTTGTTTCGTGATCTTCCTCTTCAACAGATTGAAACTTTTCTCATCCTCTTATGTCCAGTGAAAATATTTGTGTCTTTTCTTCACTGTGTCCATCATCACTGCGCTAATTCCACTGAAATTTCTGATGAATTTTAGGTAGAAACTAGCCAATCCGTGAAAACTTCTCACCTCAAATATATTCTTCGGTGATGGCCAATTCTTGATTACTTCCACCTTATCTGGATCCATCCTCAACTCATTTGCAAAAATAACAAACCCCAAATAAATGAGCTCTGTCTTCATGAATGAGGATTTCTTCATGTTTATCAACAGCTTCTCCTACTGTAGTTTATGCATCACTGTAGCCAAATGCTTCAGATGCTCTGCCACTGTTTTACTGAAAACCAGTATGTCATCCATATATACGATAACAAATTTTCCGATGAACTCCCTCAAGACTTCGTTCATCAACCTCATGAAGGTACTTGGCACATTTGTTAAGCCAAACGACATAACAAGCCATTCATACAACCCTTCGTTGGTTTTGAATGTTGTCTTCCACTCATCACCTTCTCTCATGCGGATCTGATGATAACCGCTTTTCAAATCAATCTTTGAAAAATACTTTGCTCCACTCAAGCAATCCATCAGATCATCCATCCTTGGCAATGGAAATCTGTACTTGATGGTTATCTTATTAATCACCCTCGAGTCAGTACACATCCTCCAGCCTCCGTATTTCTTCGGACTGAGTACTATTGCAACAGCACATGGACTCAAGCTTTCTCTGACCAAACCTTTGTCCAACAAATCCTAGACTTGTCTTTTGACCTCTTCATTCTCTTGTGGCATCAATCTGTACGCAAATTTATTTGGAANCAATATGATGACTCACACTTCTAATCGGTGGCAACGAACGAGGTAATTCATCCACTACTATATCAGCGAACTCTTCCAGCAGTTCCTGAATTTCTTCTGGTAAATCATCTACTCTTGTGCTGGTCAAAACAATCTTCAGCTTTCTGACCACAATGAACTGTGGATCCTCCTTCTTCTTAACCTCTGTAAGAAGTTCCTTCCCACTCATGAGAAGTACAATTTTGCTTACTTCCGTTTTCACTTCCTTATCCTTGATTGGAAGCAGCATGTGTGTCCTCCCATTCTTCTCTAGGGTGTATGTGTTCATTCTCCCATCATGAATCACAATCCTATCATATTGCCATGGTCTACCCAGCAATAGATGACAAAAATCCATAGGAATGACATCACATAATATCTTATCATTATATCATCCTATCTTAAATTCAACTAAACATTGTTTAGTGACAGTTACCTGATGACCTTTTTGTAGCCACGAAATTTTGTATGGGCTTGGATGATCAATCGTCTCCATCTCCAGCTTCTCTACCATCTCTGTAGAAACAATATTATCCATGCTACCACTGTCTACAATGACCTTGCATACCCTGTCCTTCATCTTGCAAGCAGTCCTGAAAAGTCTAGTCCTTTGGACTGAACTCTCCACCTCCTTCTCTGGTGTCAAAAGAGCTTTTCACATCATCAGCGATCTTTCGCCTTCAGCGTCTTCTGCCTCAACATCCCGCTTCTGTGCTTCGGCGATGTGAGTTTCTCCAATATCCTTCTTTTTATCTGGACACTCGTAAGACTTGTGCCCATTCTTTCCACATGTGAAGCATCTTATTACTCCACCTCTTCCTCTTCCTCTACCTCTAGTATGAGGAAAAGTATTGTTATCCGCATAATCTCCTCTTTGCTCAGTATGTTTCCCTCTCTGTTCAGCATGTTTCCCTCGCTATGGGGTTCCACCTCTCTCAGTTCGATTCTGAGGTTTCTTCCAGTCCTCCTTGGGCTTCTGATATTTGTCCTGGGCAACTGATTTGCCTTTGGGCTGACTTCTACCTCAGCCTCTCTGACTCTACTTTCGACTCAACTTCTCTTCCACTTTTAGAGCCATCTGATAAGCATCTTCCACCGTTCGGATGGTTACCATGCTCATCTCATCCTGGATATCATATCTCAGGCCATTCATGTATCTGGCAACCTTCACATCATCGCTCTCCCAATGACCTGCCCTGATGTTCAGTTTGTAGAATTCCTCAGTGTATTCTTTCACTGTCATCATCTTTTGTCTCAGGTTCTGCATCCTCCTGAACAGAGTAATTTGATAATCTCTAGGGATGAATTTCTCCTTCATCTTTGCGATCATTTTGTCCCATATTTTGATCTTTCGCTTGCCCTTGCATCGTTTGTCATCTTGTAGTTCATCCCACCACAATGCTACATGTCCTTTCAATCTAGTGACAACATGCTTGACCTTCTTGTCTTCTTCGACATCTTCATAGTCAAAGTATGTGTCTAGAGCTATAATCCAGTCTAGAAGCTCCTCTTCATCCAAGTTTCCCTCGTA
Source organism: Picea sitchensis (assembly GCA_010110895.2). NCBI lineage: Eukaryota > Viridiplantae > Streptophyta > Pinopsida > Pinales > Pinaceae > Picea > Picea sitchensis. Next base: position 55,274 of record SNQJ01S0094741.1, on the reverse strand, counting down.
AATTGGAATGTCCATCTTTGCTCTTGCACCCATCCTTGCAATAGCTCTGATCAAATGCTCATTTGATGCATCTTCAACTGCAAATTCTTCTTCATGTTCAGCCTCAATCTCACTCTCGGAATCACTAAGATCCCCAGCACTGATTGTGCGCCTTTGTGTTGTTTCCATGTCTTCGAGTCTAGATCATAGATCACACATATCACTCTCCATGGCTAGATCTGTCATCTGCCTGCCTCTTCTTCTCGACATTTCCCTATCCTCTAGTGTATCGGGTATTTGCATGTTCCTTCTCCTTGGTGGCATGGTGAATTCTCTTTCTCTGCTATAGAAAGCAAAGAACCTTTCTGTGCTCTGATACCAAACTAACGCTGACGCACGCTCCCTCCACAACCCGCAGGTCGGAAGGTCCACTTCAGCACAGGATCTTTCCTTTACGACAGCCCGAAGAACTCTAAACCAGCTCTTCTATTTCCCTATCAGGAAATCTGCACCCACAACAAACTATCACGAGATCCCCTCTTTACACTTGGGAGATCGGACTTCACAACTTTGCGAATCCAATGGCCAAGCGTTGGTATTTTGAATCCCCGAAACCCGAAAACAGTCAACGCTGACCTTTCCTTTATCCTTTCAGAATTTTCCCTATCGTTATTTCGACAGTCATGATGTCGAGCAACTTGCCTTTTCGACTCCCGAATCCCGATATGCCGAAACTCTGATACACACTCGAGTTTGACTTTTCAACGCCACTTCACCTCATCGGCACTTCGGACTTCACAATATCGTGAATCCTGATGCAATGTGTTCGGAACTTTACCCCATGAAACTATGAAATAGCATGCCACTTGTCCGCTTCGCCGACTCCTTCGTGGCCCACACAATCCTTTGACTTTCAGGATATCGCGATTCTCGTTGCAATGTTTATGGGACTTCCACCCACAAAAACCCGATACAAGTATATACGTGTAAATATGACGACCCTTATGGCTCGGATCTATGGTCCTACTATTCCTAAGCTTAGAACCTTTAGGGAATACTTCGGTGTATCTCCCCTGCTTCTCTGTGAGATCTGACGACTCACGAAAATTCGTGAATTCTCCTCAGAGAATTCCGACCGTTCGTTCTTTTCTCTGAGAATGTCTTGGGTTCGACGTCACTACACCTTGCATAAAAATTTTAAAACTTAGTCTCTTTGTCTTCCTTCAACGACTTTGAAGGCTTCAAAACCTTTTGAGATTTACAGGACTCGGAACCTTTCAAAAAATTCCTGCACACACTCCTTGTGGCAAACTTTCAGACACTTCCAAGTGTTGAATCCCTTCGACTCTACGTACACCTGTAGCAGTAGTCTCTCAATGCTTCACTCAGGTTCGCACCCCTGAGGTTTCACTTGGGTTGTGCACTCCTTGCATAGCTCGTGTGCCTGTCTTCACTTCTGCAGAAATGAGAACAAAAGCTACCCTATCTGAACCCTTTGTCAACGCACTCCTTGCGGACACTTTCGACTGCACTCCTTGCAGGAACCCTTGTTCAGATAGAGAAACAATTGAAACTCATTCCTTCTTCCTTTCAAACTTCAAACTCAAACATGAAATCATATACATAGCATATAAAGCAAATGTATAACAGGAATCAAAGATTCATGAGCATATCATTCAACATCAATACATAGAGAACAAACACGAAACCATGAATTTGAATCAAACTCTTTCTATTAATCAAAATATCTATACATGGGTGTTCTTACACAGCTCTCTGCATGCTCTTGCTCTTCCCAACAATGCTGCTTCATAATAATGTTACAATACACAATGAGGGTGTCTATATCTCATTTCCCTCTTGCGCTCTAAAACTGTCTAATCTAGAATTAAATTCTATCTTCCTGCATTAACTACTTTAAATGCCTTCTACCTACTAAGGATGAGAGCAATCGATCAAGGTCCATTTACATTTTACAAGTGTGCTTCTTCTTAATGGCTTCATTTAAGATTGCGCATCAACTTCAAGGTAATTTCAAAATTTGCGTTGGCGCTTGTCCAGTTGTCTTTTGCTTCCGCATTGGCTCGCTTGATGTCGGCGATGCTCCTGCATCAATTCATCATAATCTACTATTGAAAAATCACCATAAAAAAAAAGTTCAAAGTCTGTCAGACAATCTTTAAGAACAATTTCATTTGGATTTAGAATGAGAGGTTCATTTTTCAAACCAAGAAGCTATCCATTATGGGTCACATGTGAGTTCTTCAAGCTATAGGATTCTATCGCAGAGCATACTAGGAACATAGCTATATTGAAAGAGTTTAGTGAAGGTTATTACACATCATTTACATGTGCCATTGTTAATTCTTGATAGAACCAACAATTTTGTTTCGATATCATACATGGATTAATGCAGTAATCATGGATTCCAAATACCCATTTCCAACATGGGTGAGATGGTGAGTTTGCATGTCTATTTTTGGCATTGTGAATAGTTTTAGGTATGTGGAGATCCAAATAAAATATAAACACTACAGGGATTTGTTTTCCGAAAATCATCTCATTGATTATACATAGTTGTGTATTCCAATTGGCATACATAGAAGGCCAATGGCCTCTAGTGTATGGATTGCTTGTATGCTAAATTGGCATACAAAGACCAATTAGATTCAAAATATTTTTGTAAACAACATAATCCCATCACTATTCCAAAACCAACTTAGCAAGTATATGAAAAAAAAAGAGTTCATTAACATAAGCTTACTAAGAACCATCAAGTTTTTGCATGTTATGAAGATATCTCACATCCATGGATGAGTTTATAAATATTTATTAACTCCAATTTCTAATAAAAACTCAAGAATGTATTACAAATATAGACCTACAAATCCTAAAAACCTTTTATAATGTGTTTTGAAATCCAAAAAATATGCATTTGAAATATGAAACAAAATAAAGTTGTTGTTGAATTCTCACCGTGATCATTAGTTTAGAATTTCATCATCACCCCTTTGTGAGAGAAACAAAACAAATAATCTTAGTAGTAACTACCTTAGTTAGCAATTAAATTTCAAAATATGAATGAACCCAAAAAACAAATTCACATTATAAGTAGTTTAGAAATTCAGAATCCACTTTCCATACACAGCAAGCCCCAGGGGCCTTCTTTGTATACTCGAAACATCCTACAAATGTATACTTGAAAATAAATACAATATGGGCATGGCCACCAAAATTTGGTATGCAAAAACTTGTTTCATCATTTTCAAAGTTTCAACAAGGATGATGCCGTGTTTCCATTCCATCGCAAAGCATGACTATAATATCCCAAAAAATCAAAATCCGTATAGTTTTATATTCCAAGGGTACAATTACTCATTCTTAATCTATTGCATAAATTTCAATAACCCTCAAAACCAACTTTGCAAGAAATAAATAAGAAAATATGAAGCCCAATAATTGCTTGTTGAGTTATCCAACCATTCACCGAACTCGAGTCTAAAAAGTATGAGTGAGTATAAAACTAATAAAAAAAAATCAACATTAAACACAACCAATAATACTTTAAAAATAATCTGTAATATAGTAATAAAAAATAAAAAAGAAAAAAAAAGTATAATGTTTTGAAAACAATGTGAAAACAATACCCTATATAGCATTTCGACAAAATCTTCAAAACTTTTGTAATAATTTTCTTCTAATTTGTATGTGTCATTCTTGTTCTTGGATGATAAGTTATACACTACAATAACAACTTCAAGTTGTATGAAATTATAATCTGTCAAATCATACTTATACATGTGTTTCCCCTTGATTTGATTGCACCAACAAAGTTGAAGCTCAACTCCTTATGTCCTATCCAGAAGATCAATGTGATTATGGTGATAAAATACCCTATTACCATCCTTCTTTCTTATTCTTTGAACTCTTACAATGTGCCAAATCTCAGAAGAAACACCATGTTTTGTACTTCAGGAAATACCTTTTCTTGTAGCGCGCTCAGTGACAAGTATAGGCTCGCTCTCAAACAACACTACACAATCTGAGCCAATTCCAAAACAAATTGAAACACCCTTTTTGAGAGCCCTCTCATCTCATTTAAAGTAGACCCCATTTCTCACTTTAAATTCAACCTATCTTTGGATAATGTCGGGTTACCATTCAACTGACTAACCAAACAAGATTTATACATATCCTTACCATTAAGCTCCACCATTGGTTTGATAGTTATTTTTACATTCTCATCAATGGAATATAAAATTTCATTTAACTCATGTATCCACTTAGTTTCCATTGTTTGCAATTCACTATCATTGAGTACCATTGAGGGAAAAGGTTGGAATGACCTGGTCAAGAATCATCAACTACTTCATCCACAAATTGGAGTGTTTGAAAATTATGATCCTCTATCCAGAGTACCGCATGAAAATTATGATGTTTTGTCCAGAGTACCGCATTCATATTCATGGGATATCCAAATGGTGTGAAGGGTTACATGTTTCTTGATCCCTCTACTAACAGGATCATCATTGAGTACAATGTTTAGTTTTAGGAAACTCCATTTCATGTACCATACGATCTACATGCAGATACTTCTATACCAGTACCTTCACTAGACATCAATGATGATGAGTCAACTCACTTACATCATGGTTCAAATCTAAGCTATGAGTCTAGTTCGAAATATGTTGATGATGTTGATGATGAGCATGAAGATGTTGAGCCACCACATATGTTCAATTGGGCATATACCACCCTATAGGTAGCAGGAGTCCTTGTAAGGGATCTTGTACATCAAAGGAGGATGAGTTCTTAGTTCAAGAATCCTCCTCATGCACTCACAACTACCAAACTAGTGATACCCATAAATTTCTATATGGTTCTAGGTTCAGACCTGTAATTTTTAAACCTGTGAAGTAAAGCAATGCATATAGATTCTTAAGCAATACAGAAATTAATCAATGGCTCATACACAGAGTACACAAAGATTTTATACTGAAAACCCTCAACCGGGAAAACCTTTCTTATTTTCATTATATCGAATTTCACCATTCGCCATACAATATATACAATGTTTTTAGGTATTCCGGAGATACCGAAACCGTAATCCCTTAATCTGGGATTAATTTACAAATCCGCTAAAAATAGCAAAAACCGCCCAAAAAAAAAAATTGAGACACTACCCCGAACGCTGCGCGTAACCAGGGGGGGGCATACCTGCCCCCCCCTGGGACCCCCCTAGGAAAGCGCCCAGGGCACATGACAGAGCTCTAGGTGAAGGGATCGTTAGACGCAATTTTCATATCTGACACACCCACACACACACACATGCAAAGAATATAACACATACCCAACAAGACTCACATGCCTACACAGATGATGCAGGGAATCCCTTGTGGGAATTTTCTATGTAGGATGAGTACAAATCTCTCCTCGAGGACCAAACTTGGGATTTGGTTCTGCTTCCTTCAAACATGAAGCTTGTCAGATGCAGATGGGTCTACAAGACCAAGAAGGCAGTAGATGGAAAGGTGAGTAGGTATAGGGAAATATTGATTACCAAAGGATTTCAACAGATTCATGGGATAGAATATGATGACACCTTTTCTCTTGTAGAAAATATAGACTCCATTTGATTGGCCCTTGACTTTACAATAGACAGGGGGTCGAAATTTTACCATATGGACACTAATAATTCTTTTCTTTATGGGGGTTGGTCAGAGGAGATTTACTTGAAGCAGTTGCAAGGGTTCATTCATAACTAATACTTAGTATGTTGACTGAAGAAGTCTCTCTATGGCCTCAAGAAGAAACCTAGAGTATTATATGCGAAGATGGATGCCTACTTTGTCTCTTAGCACTTTGTTGGATGCAAATCATATCTGAACGTCTACATGATGCAGAACTTAGAATCCTTATTGATCTTAGTTCTCTATGTTGATGAACTCTTCATCACAAGAAGTTCGACCTAAAAAATTCCTATAGTCAAATAAATTATGCATGACAGGTTCTCTATGACATAAATGGGTCCACTGCACTATTTCCTTAGCCACGATATTAGTCAGGGTACTTTAGGAGTTTAGTTATTTCAGACTTAGTATGCTCAATATCTCTTGGTTAGATTCCACATGATCGTCTGCAAGTTGAAAACCACACCCTTTTTTTATGGGGTACATCTTGAGGATGATAGGGATACACCAGTGGTGGACAATTCTCTATATTGATAGCTTGTGGGTAGCTTTATCTATCTCACCCACACCCAAATGGATCTCTCATATAGTAGGGGAAGTTTCTAAGTACATGCAGGAGATGCTTGAGATACACTGGAAGGATGCCAAGAACATCCTTAGATATGTTCAAGGAACCATAGGTTATGGGATCCACTATGCAACAGGTTGTACATTTAATCTCATGGGATTCACCGATTTTGATTGGGTTGGAAATATCATAGATCATAACTCCACATCTGGGTACGTGCTTAGTTTGGGTTCTGCTCCCATCTGTTGGTCGAGAAAAAAATAGTAAACTATTTCTCTATCCTTAAGAGAAGCCGAGTACAGAGGAGCGTTCAACCTCACTATTCAAGCACTTTGGCTTAGAACTTCCTCAGTGATATCGACATCCAATTTAATTGTTCAACTATCATTTTGTTTGACAATCATAGTACTCTCAAGTTTTGTAGAGACCTAGTGCATCAACAACCAACCAAACACATCAAGATCCATATGCATTACATTAGAGAAATGGTACATGACAAGATCATCGATTTGTAGTATTGTCCATCCTTTGAATATGCTGCGAAAATATTCACCAAGACATTTACTGAGAAAAATTTCCACCTTCTTCGCGATCATCTTGGAGTGAAGGACACAGTTTCTTAGCAAATGCCTTTCTTCCTTCTTTTTTTTGATGCATTTTACTTTGAGGGGGGGTTTCCCATGAGTTTTCCCCTCTTTCCTCTACTTTTAGTGTTTATTTCCTAGATGCATTGTACAATGAGTACCTAACATGGCCTTGGTTTTCGATACCAATTTATCATTTACACCCTAGTAGTGTTCAGAGGGGGTGTTGGAGATATTACACACTCACCTAGTACTTATTTCCTAGGCTTACTAGTCTATGTTGAGGATGCCCTTATTTATATATATTCTCCCATAGATAAGGGCACCACATCCTCTTCAGTTCAGATTCAATTACATCTCAGTTAGACCAGTAGAAGTCACGCATGCATGGAAACCTTGATTTTATCACTAAGAGTTGCATGTTCACCTCGATTTCCTCACCAGGAGTGCACATATCTCATGTATGTATTCAAGAGGGCACATATATTATGATTTCATGTGTTTATCTCACTTCCATACATGTGACTCAGTTAGTTGATGATTGCATGAAACAATTAAATAGGACTAGGTGGTAGATTACTTCGATTTCTATCAGTGAGTTTCTAGATCTTACTAGATCAATACTATGGTGAATTCACTTATCCATGTAGAGTATATCATGTGTATTTTACCATTTTACTAAAAATTTAATACAATTATTTCATTCTACTCCTCTTCTCTCGCAAGCTTTGTGTGTTCATTTTCTATTGGCTAGGTTCACCGTGAAAACTTCACAATGGTAACTATATATATATATATATATATATATGAGATGATGAATATGTCTAGGAAGGACAGATGATGGTAGTTGAAGCTAAAAATCATGGAAAGCATACCACTGTGGTGACATTGGAACCCCATGATATGCCTTGATCATCATTGAGATGTGGTATGCTATGTTAGAGAAATCCATAGGGATTCCTTGGTTGTAATACTATACAAGTATTTGTACCCTTCCTATGTGTGGAATTTGATCTGTAAACTACCATGGATATTCCAAGGGATAGTTCATCACAATATATCTGATAAATAAACTAAAATCTACACTATGAAGGTTAAATTCCTTAGATTCCAAAATATTTAGTTAGTGATTTTTTGCTTATGCTTGAAATAGATCAAATGTGGAAAATAGAGAATAGGGAAATACAATAAAAAACCATCCACAAAATAACACAAATATTTTCTTTGGGAAACCCTTACGGGAGAAAACCTAGCTCGAAGGTGAAGTTACTCTGCTCTCTTTTCTTTGGTATGGAAATAATGCAAGTACAAAGGAGAAGGTAATTTCTATTTAGTTTTTTAGTGACTTGTGATTCCAACCTCTCAAATATCTCTTTAGATGGATCTCGAGGGTTGTTATGAACAGACTCATATGTCATGGATAGGGTTTTTGCAACTTCTCTTTAAGACAATTCCTGGATCTTGCAACTTCCCATAAATACCCCCCAAAAAAATCCTACTCTAATACCAATTTTATTTGTAAACTACCGTGGATATTCCATTGGATAGTTCATCACAACATACATGATAAATAAAAATGAAATCTACACTATGAAGGTTAAATTCCTTAGTTCCATAATATTTAGTTATTGATTTTCTACTTATACATCAAATAGGTAAAATGAGGAAAATAGAGGACAGGGAAATACATTCACACACTATCCAAAAAATAACACAAAGTGTTTCTTTGGGAAACCCTTAGGGGAGAAAACACAACTAGAAGGTGTGATTGCTCTACTCTCTTTTCTCTGGTATGGAAATAATGCAAGTACAAAGGAGAATGCACTTTCTATGGATTTACCTGAGACTTGTGTCTTGCTAGGATACTATAGAACATTAACCCCCTCTATTATAGTCTCTAATTTACCACTCCTAGTTGTTTTTCTTTGTTATGGAACAAAATACAATAACATAGAATGGAACCCCTTCTCCTCCTAGAGGCCTGATATTTAACATAGGATGATAGTCATTTACGATTAGGGTTTTGACTTCCTCAACCTCAAATTGTGATAAGGTTTTGGACCTTCTATATTCTTCTTTAAAGTCCTCACATGGATAGCCTCATATGCACGAGTAACCGGGGATAACATGGCATCCTCTTGTAACATGGTGGTCAACACGGTAGGACAACTTGCGAGAGCTATAATTTTTGCATAGGAACTCTAATTGAGTCAATGCTTGCACCATTGGAAAGGTCTTTGTGTGTAGAATACATAATATTTCTCACTAGTAAGTTTTGGACCATAAAAAAAGTGTCGTTTTATGCCTCAAAATGGATTCAAAATATTTTAGACAATTTTTTGGACATAAATTTCCAAATTTGGACCAACTACCAAATGGCCTTGCAAGTCGATTCCTCCAGTTTTTCCACCTAGAAAGTACTGAGATAGATGAAAATTAATATAATGATCCAATCCAGATCAGAATCCCTGGAAATTCATGGATCACTTGAGGGAATGTGTAGAATAGAAGGGGGCGCCTAAGCTTGAAGGGTGAGTAACTACAAGGAAGAGGAGACTTGAATGAATATGTTGTGAGAGATTCATGATACATGATAGATGGGATCACCAGTGCATTGGGAATTTATGAGAAAACAATGAGTTGGGATCTATTTTTGGAATCCATATGGAGTAGATACATATTGATATAGATAATTATTTTACTGGATTGCATACTTTATCTTGAGTTATTTACATTTCAGTTGTGAAATGAAATTCATAGATTGGATTCATATCGATGAAAGATTTAATGCATAGAAATGGATTTCATATGTATTCTTACTTTCAT